>JAOEHQ010000346.1:0-19643 GCA_025447715.1 Asclepias incarnata
TAAGCATTTTAAAGCATTTGAAGTGGATGAATTGTAATTGGACACACGTGAGTTTTAATCCTAGATCCGCCACTGGTTACAATACGATTTAGCCGCGTTTTTTTGAAGAAAAAAAAACCCGCTATGAAGGTAACCACCTCTTATATTCACGGATTGAGATCGAATATACTATCTTTTATACATGTAATAACATCTTAAACATAGCTCTGGAGTGATATTTATCATTTGCCTTCGAAATATTGTCATTAATCACTCCCTTGGATTGGTTAAGCGCTCAACCACAATTTCTATTTATCTATTTATAGTTCTTGTATGTATCTTTTTCATTAGTAAATTTTATTTTATTTAATTTTTAATTTAAAAAAAATTGTACTGTTGCTTTTCTTTTTAGGCTAAATAGTTCTTTTTTTTTTTTTTGTAGTAAAATAATAATAATGTAGAGTAATTTTAAACACAGTAAATAAAGTTGGTGCCAAACCATGACACCGGATTCTGTCCCCCACACATGAGAAATGCATACGGACTTTGTTTCGCATTAATGTAGTCTTTTCAATTTTAACAGTTTTACACATACTTTGAATACAAACAAACACATAAAAAGAAATTCAGGTACAAGCTTTCCACCACTTAATTGCTTATATTTATATATATACATGTCCTTGTATTTCTTCACCCTATAACATATATTAGGAGTAATTTGATATCTTAACCAAACTGACAAAAATATATAAAATTATGAAATTCTTTCAAAATGTAATTAGAAATAAGGTGCCATTTGATTGGTACATTATTTACATACAGTATCAACAAGATAACACGATATAAATATTGTTAGTACTCATTTGTTTTTTTTAGTAGTACGTGCACCCTCGATCTTCATATACTATACCTTTGTTTGGAAGAAATTAAACATCAAAATGGAAAGTGAAAAGGCCAAAGCTTCCTCCAAACAAAAGTTTAAGATGATGAAGGCGGGTTTGATTAGTGATCACCACGGCGATAAATTGTCGGGTTTAAGCAAATTAGAAGACGAAGTGGGAAACGTGAAGAAGAAAAAAGGGGGTTGTGGGTCGTCGTCGTCGTCAAGTGTGACAAGATGTTGCCAAGCTGAGAAGTGTATGGCTGATCTTAATGAAGCCAAGCAGTATCATCGTAGGCATAGAGTGTGTGAGCTCCATGCAAAGGCTCAAGCTGTGATGGTAGCCGGAACCCATCAAAGGTTTTGTCAACAATGTAGCCGGTTAGTACTGTTCTTGCTATATATACATTATCCTTTGATATATATATATACATGATGTTCATCTACCTTAATTTAGGGAAACATTTTTGGGACGATATCTTAATTAACCGCGCCGCCATGAACATACCAACATTTTGACTGCAATTTTCTACACATTACAAAGATATATAATCAACATCAATATTGGTACCGTATCATTCACTGCCCGCCGAAACTATTTGTATTTCAGTAAATTAAAATAAAATGCAGTCAAGTTAGTTAAATATAAATTTACGAGAAAAAGGTGAATACTACACAAATTAATTGTATATATAGACATCTAAGATGTAATTTATTGAGGTTAAAACTAAAACTTAACACAAAGAATGTGAAATATATAGCTAGTCAAGCAACGTCACGCCTTAAAACATCATATGAGTGAGAGCTA
Source organism: Asclepias incarnata (assembly GCA_025447715.1). Classification (NCBI taxonomy): domain Eukaryota; kingdom Viridiplantae; phylum Streptophyta; class Magnoliopsida; order Gentianales; family Apocynaceae; genus Asclepias; species Asclepias incarnata. Next base: position 1,668 of record JAOEHQ010000346.1, read on the forward strand.
ATTAAGGCACTTGAGTTACTACTAATTAATAAATAATTGATTTATAAGTTGTTGTTTTTTTTCAAAACGACAAATTTGGGTTCAATGACATTGTCTCTTCATATAACCATTTTTAATTCCAAAGGAAACCCGGTAATATCTTAGAAAATCCTTGTCTCCAGCTCGGGGAACATTTTGCTCACACCCGATTTTGAACCCAAAACCTTAAAGTTTCAAGCTCCTCCAAGTACCAATCCATCTATTGATGGTTGGTTTGATTTATAAGTTACCTCCTTTTTGTAAGTGTGTAACAAGCATGACAACCATCACCAAATGATCTAGTGGCAAAGAAACATGTTTCTTTACACGAGGTCCCAGGTTTGAATCATTCCTTAGGCATATTTAGGAGTGGTCACATGTATTTTAATTTCCACCTACGGTGGGTGTAGGTGAGTTTTCCCTCCAGATCTCTAGGTGATAGAGGTTTCTCATCGAGGGGTTAAAATTGGGGATCTATTATGTGAAAGGACTCTCTAACACAGACTCGGTTAAGATAACGTATGCTAAATCTCCCGACATTCGTTAGTAATTCATACATTTAAAAAAATAACAAGCACGACTATGTTTTCTATATTATAATGAAATAACCATGAGCTATTTATATTCTCATGTATCATTAACTTAACCTAGAGTTATTTTTATTAAGCAACAAAACTTATTTTTTCAATCGTCTCATATATTTAATCAACCAATTTGAAAACCGGATGAACCATTAAACAAATTTAGTCTACACGTGTCAAGTTTTTAGTCTACAACTAATGATGTCCAACCCAGCTGGTTAGAAGCATGAGGTTTTTTCCCCACAAAAGTGACACCATTGGCACCGCCTCATCGGTTACCTCATCATTTCTGGTGCATTGCTTAACCGATGAAATCACTTTACCTCGTCAGTTTTGGGTGGGCTCATTTTATATAAACTAGAGGGGCACCCGCGCAATGCGGCGGCGATGACAGGTGGCGGAGACGACGATTGATGGTGGGTGCGGCGGCGTGTAGTGTAGGTTATTGATGTAAATGTATTGATGTAAAAGGAGGCAGTGTAATTATTTTAGGAGTTGAGGGATATATATTGTAAATTATTTCATTAAGGGTATTTTTGGTAAAGCGGTAAGAGAATATAGAATTACATTATTAAAGAGAAGGGTATTTTAGGGACTTTAATTCATCTTTAAAGAAAATGGGGAGGGAGTTCCCCTTTTATAATATATTATAGATATATATATATGTACTAGATTAAACCCGTACGTTGCACGGATGAATAAATATTTTGTCATATAGACAGTTAAAAATAGTATGCTTTAAATATAACTAAAGTATTATTATATGAATATAAATGTAAGTTTCTAACTTGAAACTAAAAGAAAGAGTTTAATTAGATAAAATAAATAAATAAATAACCATAGATGGTATGAATAATGTGTTGAAATGAAGATAAACGTAAAAACAATAATAATAAAGGTATAATAAATATTTTTGAGTTGTATAATTTCTGATGTACATATCTATCTTCATGAATATCTTTGCAGCCTTATTCATAAAAAAGAATATCTTTGTAGCCAATTGTAATACTTTATAAAAGATGCACCTCTATAAGCAATAAAATATTAGCCTAAGAAGTATGTAATATTAATTTAATAATATCATTCGAAGCGGTTAATCATATCAATCTTCACAAATCAAACAACTATATATAAAATACAAAGATCTTGAAATAAGTAATAAAAACTCTTTTTTATCAACCGATTAATAATATATATTTTTTAATGTTGCAATCATAAATCAATGCTATCTGACAATTAACATAGACCCAATGTGTTCAAAGTTTACCATTTACATAAAAACTCTTATTATTATTATTATTTGAATGGTAAATTTAGGGTCAGCGACATTGTCTCTTCATTTACATAAGAACTATTATTAAAAAGATTTAATGTATTTGTGGTTTCTTACTAACATAAGGGACATGAAGAAATAGATGATAGATTATGAGCACTTATAAATCACAAACGAAACAAATTCAAAACATTTCAAATTATATTTGAGTTTAAATACTTAAATATTTATCATTTATTTAAGCTTTGACTATAACTAAGTAAATTTGAATTTAAATTTAAATAAAATACTAACTAAATCTACATGACAATATACAACATAAAAAAAAACACATGGTGACAACTAAGCAAAAATCTTACTTGGTAAAAGAAGACTAATGACACATAAGTCATAAATTATCCTCAATTAGTTATAAATAAAAAATAGAAAAGTTATTTCTAATTTACTATATATTTTTTGATAGGTCAAGTGAAGTGTGAACCAAGTGGGACTTCTGATATTTCATTTTTTCAGTTTTATATTTTTGTAAAGTAATTGTCATGAGACATTGAAAAATATGGTGAAATGAAATTGGTTGATAAATTACACTATTTGATACAGCATAGAAAATGACCTCAAAGGAAACAATTCTTTTAGTTGGTAGAGATAACATATTTAACATATATAATAGGGTAGAAGTAAAAAAGATTTTGATTTTTTTTTTATTATTATTTTTAATGGCCTTGATTTAATTATGCATCTTGTATTATTCTTCACAGTAGTTTTTGATCATAAAAACTGTAAGTTCAATACCAACCTCAAACAGATGTATAATGAATCCGTATCAACATATTTAACACCAAACAATATAAGCTAAACAATACCCACCCAAGGACGTACTACCTTCCATTCCATACATGGGTTCACTAGTTACTAATTTTAGTTGCATTTGTGATCCATTAGATATATTATCTAGCTCTAGAGTCCATGCAATGCTCCTGGTACAATCAATCTGCAGCAAGTTCAGTTCCTTCTTTCCAAGGCAAGACCGAATCGCATTTACACATTAACTAATATCTCAAAAAATCTATTTCTCCTCACAGTTTAGACAATTTCTCAGATAAAGGACACAATAATTAGTAAAACAATCGCAAAAGCATGTTTTATAAGGTTCTCTATGCATATGTCAAAAACCTCATGTATTCGCAATAGTTTTTACTCAGGAGCAACGTACAATATAGTCCAAAAGTACAATCCAAGAAAATATATATATATATATGACAAATTATCAATCAAAACAGCATATACACTACGTTATAAGCTCATATACTAATTATTAATATACATAGAGATCAGAACATTTTACCTTCCACGTACACGAAAAGAAATACTTTAGTTATTTATGCACACTGGGACAAAACCTTGTTCTATATAAAGCCAATCTTTGCATTTAAGAATTCATTCCAACTCATTAGCTTCCCTTGTTTCCTATACCTACAGCAAATATGTCATCAAAAAACCGATCTTCGATTGCCATTTTAGTTTTACTCTTCCTCTCGGCTACTTTGATATCAAATACAGCATCCCGGTTGCTCCCTGAAACTTCAAGCCACGAGAGCCATGAGCAATGGATGGCTCGTTATGGACGCATATACAAGGACGCTGATGAGAAAGAACACCGTTCAAAGATTTTTCAAGAGAACGTTCAGTACATAGAGTCATTCAATAATGCCATGAACAAAAGTTACAAACTAGCAGTCAATGAGTTTGCAGACCTTACAAATGAAGAATTCAGGACCACAAGGAACCGATTCATGGCCCATGAATGCTCCCCATCTACCTCTGCTTTCAGGTATGAAAATGTGACAGCAGTTCCATCATCAATGGATTGGAGAAAGAAAGGTGCAGTAACACCTATTAAAGACCAAGGCCAATGTGGTAAGCATCCATTCTTTTGGACATTTAACTAACGGATTCATAGGTAACTTTTGACATACAAATTTTATGATATATAGGATGTTGCTGGGCATTTTCGGCCGTGGCAGCTATGGAGGGAATAACCCAACTGACAACAGGTAAATTAGTGTCTCTATCTGAACAAGAGCTCGTGGACTGTGATACTAGTGGTGTAGATCAGGGATGTGAGGGTGGGCTTATGGACAATGCTTTTGATTTCATCATAAAGAATAAAGGACTCACTACTGAGAGCAACTACCCGTACAAAGGAGTTGACGGCACCTGCAACAGCAACGAGGCATCTAACCACGCTGCAACAATTACGGGTCATGAAGATGTTCCAGCTAATAGCGAAAGTGCACTGTTGAAAGCTGTAGCTAGTCAGCCTGTGTCTGTTGCCATTGATGCTAGTGGGTCCGACTTCCAGTTCTATTCTACTGGGGTGTTTACAGGAGATTGTGGCACAGAACTTGACCACGGTGTTACTGCAGTTGGTTATGGAACAAGTGATGACGGGACTAAGTATTGGCTGGTGAAGAACTCTTGGGGAACAAGTTGGGGTCAAGATGGTTACATAATGATGCAAAGGGATGTTGATGCCAAAGAAGGGATTTGTGGCATTGCCATGCAGGCTTCTTATCCCACTGCATAATTCAAGGAAGACCCACAGTAATTATTGTACATTATATCTATTTATTGTTATATTGATGTACAAGGAAACTCAAAAAATATGATATGTATTCAGAATGTAAAAATCATTGGATGGGTAATATGATCATATTATGTATTCAGAATTTCTGTGAGCTTGAAACAATGACGTTATATATTCCTCATGATTATGTATACATAATCAGCGAGTAAACTTATGACTCTAAAGCCCTACACCCTTTTTGATATAGCAAAAGAAGTAAAATGCAGCAGAAGTAGTACCAACTTATTTGTCATCCGCCATTATATTTTTATACTGAAGGTTTATATGAACAAATGATAAGGTCCACTTAAGATGTGCATACAAGGGTATATAGTATATACAGATTTTTCGGACAACACTCTGACATATCTCATCAATAAACCTACAGAACGGTTTTAGACATCCACATAACTTTGATATTATCAAAAAACTTACCCTCTGGAGAATTTGGGAGTGCTAGAAAAAAACCGTGCATCATCCATGTTTTGCTTTGTTTGGATTTGTTCTCTTTTTTAGCTTCATTCATTACTTACAGTCTTTTAACACCATCATGACAGTTGATTTTCTAGACTCCAATGATAATTACAGCACGAATGCAATTTATTTCCAAATCCCGATGGTACATAGACGCCTGCAACAACAAGTGTATAATAGAACTCAATAGGAATGCTAAGACAGGAAATAATGCAGCTAATGAAATCATCTTTTTACTGGTTAGCTAGATAAATCAAAGAAGTAGTCAACTAAATTCGTCTTGCAGTAATGTCTAGAAGAACACTCTACATCGTTACACCATTTTTAAGTATTTAGTATATATTATGCGTGCTTCATTCTTCATATATAATGCATAGCCAGAGGTCTAATCCAATGCTGTATTTGGGGCTTGGAAGATGGCACGTAGGCAGTACCCGGTACAAACCAATGCATTGATATCATAGCAGATAGCTAGACAAAAGAGACAAACCTGTCGTGTTGGTTTCCCGGTGCCAGAGACAAAGCTGCTACAACCCCTATCGACCCAATTTTTGGTTGGTGTTTTTTTCACATCCTAAGTTTTTACAAGTTATTCATTTAATTTCAACCTCCCTGATGCAATTACCCAACTCCCTACGTTAATCAGTGACTCATCAACTGCTCATTACAACTGTTTTTGAAATTTGAGACTGATTCAAGTTGTGTTCAGTTACCGAATGACAGACATACCTTACCGATACCGAATAATTGCATGAGTGTCTGCATTTAGTAAAAACAAAAAAATGTGGTGGGGGCCTGGGGGGGAGTTTATATGTAACAGATAATTGTATAAAAGTATTAAAAAAAGTTTGGGTATACGAAATAACTAAATTCCAAAATACAGGCCAAGTATGCTTTGTAAAGATGGTAGATAACATATCTATCCACAACAGTTTTGGACTTCTGCAGTACAGTTCAAAAGGAAAATCCAGACAGCCTATACTGATACTACATCATAAAACTAAACAACAAATAAAGTACGTTATTAGCTCATATTAGTTAATATTCCATAATCAGAACATCCTATCTTCCACGAACATGAAATTAAAAATAGTAAACTATCATGCGAGGACAGAATCCCTAATTCTATATATAGGCAACCTCTCTTGGAAGACTTCAAACCAACTCGTTTGTTTCCCTTGACTCTTATAACTATCAGCAATATGTCGTCCCCAAACCGACCATCCGTGGCCTTTTTAGTTTTACTCTTCCTCTCAGCTACTTTGATATCAAATACAGCATCCCGGTTGCTCCCGGGAACTTCAAGCCACGAGAGCCATGAGCAATGGATGGCTCGTTATGGACGCATATACAAGGACGCTGATGAGAAAGAACACCGTTCAAAGATTTTTCAAGAGAACGTTCAGTACATAGAGTCATTCAATAATGCCATGAACAAAAGTTACAAACTAGCAGTCAATGAGTTTGCAGACCTTACAAATGAAGAATTCAGGACCACAAGGAACCGATTCATGGCCCATGAATGCTCCCCATCTACCTCTGCTTTCAGGTATGAAAATGTGACAGCAGTTCCATCATCAATGGATTGGAGAAAGAAAGGTGCAGTAACACCTATTAAAGACCAAGGCCAATGTGGTAAGCATCCATTCTTTTGGACATTTAACTAACGGATTCATAGGTAACTTTTGACATACAAATTTTATGATATATAGGATGTTGCTGGGCATTTTCGGCCGTGGCAGCTATGGAGGGAATAACCCAACTGACAACAGGTAAATTAGTGTCTCTATCTGAACAAGAGCTCGTGGACTGTGATACTAGTGGTGTAGATCAGGGATGTGAGGGTGGGCTTATGGACAATGCTTTTGATTTCATCATAAAGAATAAAGGACTCACTACTGAGAGCAACTACCCGTACAAAGGAGTTGACGGCACCTGCAACAGCAACGAGGCATCTAACCACGCTGCAACAATTACGGGTCATGAAGATGTTCCAGCTAATAGCGAAAGTGCACTGTTGAAAGCTGTAGCTAGTCAGCCTGTGTCTGTTGCCATTGATGCTAGTGGGTCCGACTTCCAGTTCTATTCTACTGGGGTGTTTACAGGAGATTGTGGCACAGAACTTGACCACGGTGTTACTGCAGTTGGTTATGGAACAAGTGATGACGGGACTAAGTATTGGCTGGTGAAGAACTCTTGGGGAACAAGTTGGGGTCAAGATGGTTACATAATGATGCAAAGGGATGTTGATGCCAAAGAAGGGATTTGTGGCATTGCCATGCAGGCTTCTTATCCCACTGCCTAATTCAAGGAAGACCCACAGTAATTATTGATTAGTTGCTAGACCAAATATAGCTGTAGGGTAACATATACTATATGATAATAGGTTCTCAAAATATATACGTTGATTAGATTAAATACAGAAGAAATTGTAGTGATCTATTATTGATCTGTCATTATGGTAAAGCTGAAAAAAAAAGATATGGTCAAACTGTAGTAATGGGTTTTATTGATTTAAAAATTATCACACAATGCTCCAACATGTATCCTTAAGAAGACTGCATTATTATAGATATAGAAAAACTTTGGTCATTTCACACATATATTCGGCCTATCAGAGAGCATACTAACCTGAGAGCGCGAGAGTGCTAGATGAAATTTGTCACCCCTGGTTATGTTACTTCGATCTGTTGATCTTTCTAGCACACCAACTACATTAAGTATATCAGAGACTTCAGGAAATAAGGACTTAACTATGTAAAGATGATTGCTAAGAAAAATTTTATGCAAAACAATTCAATTTCTACACTGGCATACCTGAACACTAAGGTAAAATATACTCTCAACCCAGTTAGATAAGCCATGATGCAGTCAACTGAATTCCTCTCACCAGTAATCTCCGCAAGAACACTCTCCATCCTTGAAATGATGAAACCGATTGACATCCCTAACAACTATTTCCCTGGTTTCTAATTTTGATATCAGTTTTATTGCAGCATGACAGTTTACGCACGCACGTAAATTCTTAGTTATCCTAAGTGTACTTCCAAAACGAGTACTAATGAGCCCAAAAGCAATTGCCAGCCTTTCACTGTGATTGCAAAGACTCTCTTCCTTATCTTCATAACTCAAGTCATGTAAAGCAGACTCTGTATCTGCAACAAATCCAGCCTCTTTCAACCTCGTGTCCAACCTCTTATGCTCCTTCAATATTTCACTGGATTTCGGATGTGATATATCTCCCATGCGAAAGACATGAAGCTTTCCATTAATCTCTATCATACTACACCCCATGTCCTTAGCCAATCCTCTCTCCTTCATTAAAACTCGAACCCGTGCTACACCACTCCACATATAAACTGAAGCATAAAGATTTGACAGCTGTACATAATGCCCAGTATTGTAAGGATCTAATGAGAAAAGCTGTTCTGCAGAATATTCTCCTATCGCCACATGACGATAAATCCTACTCGCACTTAAAAGTGCTCCCCATATTGAAACACCAGGTTTGATTGGCATGTTTGTTATGAAATCATTAGCCCGCTCTAAACACCCTGCACGACCGAGAATATCAACAACACAAGCATAATGTTGATGTCGTGGCTCAATACTATAATCTTTCATACTGCTAAATATTTTCCAACCTTCCTCTACAAGTCCGGCATGATTGCATGCTGTAAGAAGCCCGATGAAAGTGACATCATTTGGGCCCACCCCGGCTTGCTTCATTAAGTTGAAAAGATTGATGGCTTCGTGTGCCCTACCATGTAATCCGTAGCCTACAATCATGGCACTCCAAACAACAATGTCTTTTGTTTTTGTTTCATCAAAAACTTTACGAGCCAAGTCTATGCTTCCACATTTTGCATACATGTCAATAAGTGCTGTGTTAACAAAAACATCAGTTTTATACTCACTTTTATCAATGTATTCGCCCATCTTTCTTGCTTCTTCAAGTGATCCCAGTTGGGCACAAGCCAAGATTGTAGAGCAGACCGTGACAGAATCTGGTTTTAGGTTTTTTGACAACATTCTTTTGAAAAGTGATATCGCTTCATTACAGAATCCGTTTTTCACAAAACCAGAAATCATGGTGTTCCACATAATCACATTAGATACTTCCATTTCATCAAATAACGATTTCGCAATCATCACATGCCCACATTTTGCATACAATGTTGTAAGAGCAATCCGCAAATCAGGCTCACACTCAAGTCCCATCTTGATCACACAAGAGTGAAAAGATCTCCCTTGTCCCAAATCCTCTATATCAGCATACGCGCTTATAACACTAACCAAAGCAATCCAATCCGGTTTCAACCCACAATCCCTCATCTTTTTAAACATTCTCAACGCTTCAACAGGCCGTCCATTCTGAGCATAAGCCGAAATAATACTAGTCCAGGACACAACCGTCCTATCACCCAACCCCTCAAACACAATCCTCGCCTCATCAATCCTACCACACTTAGCATAAACCGCCACAACCCCGTTCTGCACAAACCCATCCGTTTCAAACCCACGTCTAAAAATCTGCCCATGTACCGCTCGTCCAACTTCAAAGTCAGCAGCTCCACCACACGCCTTAAGCACATGAGGCAATGTGAAACAATCTGGACCGACACCCGCCTTCTGCATTCGTGCATACAACCCAACAGCTTCATGAAACATGTTATGTTTCAAGTAGCCACGAATAATGGCGTTCCATAAAAACACATATGGTTGAGGAAATTCATCGAACAACTTGCGCGCATAACAAATGTCACCCAAGTTAGAAGTAACATTGATAAGTTTCGTGATGATAAAACCGTTAGATTGAAACCCATTGACAGTTATTTGGGAATGAATTTGATTAAGATGTTTCTTGGAAGTTGATTGATCAAGAAGGGATGTGTAAAAAGATTCTGGATTGAGGGCTAAAGTTTGAATATTGTTAGTAAAGTTGTTAACTTTGTATTTTTGGAGGGCTAAAGTTTGAATCTTTTTATATTGAAAGATTCCGGGAAATGTTGTTAATGTTTTGGGTAGATCAAGATTTCGAGTCATGACATTCAATTACGAAGCAAATGTAAAGTTTGCTTGAAAAATGGATAAAATAAAGCTGTAAATATAAGTCTCAAAACTCTTTTTTCCTCACACCAGATTAGTAGTTTCTTCCTGTCTCCGTAAGCAACATCACTCTTGAAAAGTCTTATTAAACTTTGTTAAATTAAACACAAACAGAATGGTCAATATTTTATTTAAGTTTATAGTGGGGAGGGACAATGAAAATTTTCAAATAATACCAAAAGATATAGGATAATCAACATATCAAGAAAACATTCATTTACATAAAGAAATCAAGAAACTGTACATTTTTTATCACTATGAAAAAAAAAATCAAATACGTCACACTAGATGATCATATCAAAAACCCCACTCATGGCAAACGCTCGCGCGATTCCATGTACAACGAAACTCTTAGACACCACCAAATCGGGTGAAGTCATTTCCACTCTATCGATCAAAAGCAACTCATCAAAGACAACATTTCCAGTAATCTCAATCGCTTTACCCGGACACAAGGTCTTGATCAATGATCCTCTACGCAAACCCGCCAAATGTTTATAAGAATACTTCTTAGGAACAATGTGAGACCTCAAGAACTTATTAACCACACTTGAAGGCATTTGCATCACTTCAATAATTGGAGGTACAAATATTGTCATAGAATCCAAACTCGGGTGTTCTTTAATAATCCCATCAAGCACATTATATAATCCGAATGCAAAAGGTCCATAACCGGATAAACCCAAGACTTTAACCACCATTTTCCATTCAAATTTGTTTTCTGTAAGATCAAATTTAGGTAAAACCATGGTATTGTTTGTATCACATATTGGGAAATCATCGGTTTCTTGGTCAGATTTGAAAGAAGCGAAAGGACCATTGACACCATGTATGACAAGTGATGGAATCAGAAACATATCAGGGTGAGTGATGCGTACATTATTGAGTTCAAGAAGATGGTTTTTCGGGTCGGTTTTGGTTATAGAGATTTTTTGGTTTTGGAAGTTTGTAGGGAAGCAAGTGTTGAGGGGCTTTTGGAGTAAATCTTGGAAGGTAAGTTTAGACGGTGAAATGTGGTAATTTATGAGTTGTAAAGACATGTAAGGTGGGATAATGAGGTTGGACATAATGTAGTAATCCGGGATAGCGAAAATGGTGGTTTCGGGTGATGATAAAAAGAGGTTTGGGGAGATGGTTAGAAGGGTGGCAATGAAGGTGAAGTTGTTTGATCGGAGAATGTGGGATGCGTTTGATGAGATACCAAAATCGAACGGTGTGGTAGTGGTGGTGTTGGTGGTGGTGGTGGTGGTGGTGGTGGTGGGGCTGGGTGGTTTGTTGTGGTGGAGTGGGTGGATGGTGGTGGCGATGAGTATTCCGGCGAGAAATGTGGCGCTGAGAGATGAAATTGTGGCAATGCAGATTAGGCTTTTTTGATTCATATTGAAAGTGTGTGAAAATAATAAGATAGGTAACGGTTTTTGTAACGGTTTTTTGGTAAAGTGGGTGATTTATGGTAGGAGTTAGTTAAATGAAAGATAAGTCCTTTAAGTTCTTGATTATGTCATATTTTGGTCTAAATTTTGCATCAAGATTCAAGACTAATAATTGTTAGTGAATAATAAAAATAAAATATTAAAATGGTTGAATGATGTTTAAAAACATATTAATTTCTTCAATAAAGCATATCAATAGCGATGATCACGGTGGCACTCCTAAATGATGGGAACAGGGGTTGGATCAGTCATATATTTGATGTCGTCTATCACATGCTTTCAAATGAGCATCACATGTTTGGATTATCAAACTATTAATAGTGTATACGATATTGTTTTAGAAACGATGAAATATTATTAATAAATGTGAACTTCTATACAAGTATTTCAGCTATCATTTATAAGTGTGCAGTTTGTTATTCGTATTTTTAAATCCAATGATATAACATCTTGTTTTTCATATATCATGTTGTAATGTTGTTCTACTCAAAATAATCTACTGACGAATCTGACACACTCATCTACTTTATATATACTTATATATTTACTCACATTCTTTACACACAATTTCACAAACACATGCACACTCATATATATATATATTTTCACACATTTTTTTTAACGGCAAATTTGGGCTCAGCGGCATGCCTCTTTATATACCCAACTCCAATTCCATAGGAAACTCATTATGGGAAAATCAATGTCTCCATTCTTGGGAGCATTTAGCTCACACCAAGATTTGAACCCAAGACCTAAAGGTCTCAAGTCCCCCCAAATACCAATTCAGCTATCTTCACACATTTGCCTAAGCTTTTTTAGAAGTAGTATCTCCACCTTTAGATAAAGATATGATTGTCTACATCCCATAATTTTCATACCTTGTCCATGATTAGGTATAATTCCCTACAAAAAAAAAAGGTTTTTAGAGACCATATTTTTTTTTTTAGTGATGCTTATTAATTTCTTCACTAATAACCTTGGTCACTTAATTAATATGGTCATTATACAAAATTAGTGACAAAAAAATAACCTTATTCCGTCTCTAATAAAATTGTGACGAATCTATAACATTTGATCTCTAATAGCATTATTGACCAAATTTAGCTTGTTAGTGACAAAATTTTGATCATTACAAAAAAAATACTAAAAATTTTTCTTTACTAATCAACATTTTTCTGATTGTTGTTGTTTAAAATAGTGACGAACCTTAGACCATTTGTAAAGGCTTGGTGAAAGGAAGGTGAAGTTAGATGACATGGCAGTTGAGAGGATGGTGAAAGCTTTAAGGAGATAGGGGTGATAGCTAGGTGAAATATCCGGTCGGTGAAAGAGATCACCGAGGTGAAGGAAATTGTCTTTATCCTTTCTTTATTTTAATATATATATTCATACACACACATACACATATAAATTGTGCGTATATGTATGTATAAAAGCCTGTATTTTGAACAAAAATGAGCCAAAAATGGGTTCGTTTATTCGTAGATCCATCTATATCATCATCAATAATAATAATAATAATAATAATAATAATAATAATTTTTTAATAGAAATAAATCAATAATAAAAAAGATATATATATATATATAGAGGGGGGGAAATGTACAGTAGAAACAGCTAAAGGAAGGAGATGATGAAGAGAGACGGGTGGGTATTATGCGTTTATTATTATCCAATAAAAAAAGAGAATAAGTAGATGAGTAGTAGCTGCTGCTGCTCGAATTCTTTATCCTTCTTTATCCTTTCTTTATATGTATTGAAAGATATAGAAATATGTATGTAGGAGTATATATTATTGATAGATACAGAGTAATATAATGTAGTTTTAATATGTTTAGTTATATTATTATTATTATGTTTTTTTTATTTATGTCTTTTTTTTAATTAATGTAATGCTTTTAATTTAATGTAGTTTTATTTTATATATTAATGAAATATGTTATTTTTAGTTTAAATGTATTGTGTTTTTAATTAAATAAAGGTGGGGTCCAAATGGTAGGTGAATGGTTAAGGGGAGAAAGAGGTGAGAAGGTGATGCTGATGGGGCAGAAAAAAATGTAGGTGAAATGGGTGAACGGTTACGAATGATCTTATAGTATAAATATTTAATACTTTTGCCAAAATGGAGGCATTGACACATTTGGGGGCATAAGGGTGTACGGAGTGCCCCGGTGAGGAAACATGTGCGAATTGGTGCCTAAGGGAACATCACCCCGCCCTATAGGTACCGCATGACTGGATGAGTGGTGACTGAATTGGGGATTGTCATGCTCGGGTTGTTCCCCACCTTTTTTTTTTCTTTTTCTTTTTTTAAGTGGGTAGAAGATTGGGAGGAAGTGGTGAGACATTCCTTACAAGTGGAGAGGAGGGACCTTATTGAATTTTTGAATTTTTTCACTCCCTGTTCCCGTATTGTTGTTAAACACCACCAACATTTTAACTTTATATTGTTGTCAAACACATGCATTTAGTGTATAGAAGTAAGATTTCCTTTTAATTACAATAACACATTAAGTAATAGTATTTATTGCCATTCCAAAACAAAAAAAAAAGTAGTAGTATTTATTACTTATCGTTGGGGCCAACCAACCTGCAGTAGATAGCAAAGCAGTCTTACAATTCTCATGCGCTCCGTATCCTCTTCCTTAGTTCCTTTCCCCATCTTCATCTTCTTTGTGTGTTTTTACCATTACTAATAGTAAGACATATATATATTATATATAAAAAAAATCACACATACATAAATAACAAACATTTCAGTGTGAAGAAAATGGAGTGTTGGTCTGCTTCTTTAACTGTTGATCAAGAATTTGCCAAACTTGTAAATCGCATGCATCCACCCAGGTACAATATTTCTTCTTCTTCTTCTTCTTCTTCTTTTTTTTTTTTTTGGTTGCTTTTTTTATATAATAATTAATTTTATTTAGGGTTTATCTTTTATTCGATCAAAACTAACAAGAATATGTAACTTTGTGTGTTTCTTGATGAATTTTGCATATGTGTTTACAGGGTTACTGTTGATAACATTACAGACAGTAAAGCCACTTTAATTAAGGTATAACTATGTTTTTAGTTTTTGTTCTGTGAAGGAATGTACGATAATATAATGGGACAATTATCCATTAGTTTTTTTATTTTATTTTTTAGTATTATTAATTAAAATGTGCATGCTAGACGTACTGATTGATTATATATTAAATTTTTGGTAGGTTGATAGTGCAAACAAGAGAGGGAGCTTGTTAGAAGTAGTTCAAGTTCTGACTGATTTAAATATACTTGTTAAAAAAGCTTACATTTCTTCAGATGGTGAATGGTTTATGGATGGTAATATATATATATATATATATATATATATATATATATATGTGTGTGTGCTTGATTAATATGCAAATTTATAATCTTTAATAACTTTTATGACAGTAATAATTTATTTGGATGATATTAGTCCGGCCACCAATTATATATGGCTAATTAAATAGAAAGATGATATATATCTTTTACAATAAATGGTTTTTGCAGTATTTCATGTCACTGATCAGTATGGTAACAAGCTCTCTGAGGATAACGTTGCTGATCGAATCCAACAGGTATAGATCGAATTATATATCAAATTTGCTTGAGATCCCCTGATTTTCACCTTGTAATTCATCAGTTTGTTTATCATGCATTTTAGTATGGCATTTGTGTTCTATACATACTGCCCAGCGTTTGGCTAGAGCTAATTGTCGACGGTCTTATCTTGTGCCCGGCTATTTAAAACTTTGATGTTTTCTTGTTCTTTTGGTATGGATACCAACGACAATGATACAAACAATGCAAATTATGCAATCAAACAATGAAATATCACGTTTTTTTGGAGTAGCAATGAAGTCATGAAGACAATTTTTTTTCAAAACATACCTAACATTAGTAAAGAAAACCCATGTTATGTTCTGGGAAGATGTCATATCAACCTAGTATTTTTTATTTTTTTTTTAATAATCTATCTGGGCATTTTTTTCTTAACTAGTTCACATGGTTCATTCATGTGAACTTTCCCCGTTTTTATTAACTAGACAAACATTAGGTCCTTTGTCAATGAGCGTTATCACGATAGCACATGTTATATTTGAACCTTGGCCCTACTTTCTTGACTGTACCACACTGTTGTCGTATATATTTCTTCGTTTAGAATGTTTTCCAATAATTATTAATGAAACGTTGAATTGTGTTGAAAGTCAAACGACAGATAAAGTATGTTATGTTTTTTAGTCACTTGGACCAAGAGGGTGCAGCTTCAGATCGTTGAGGGGTTCAGTTGGGGTCCAATCTGCAATGAAACACACAGCTATTGAGTTAACTGGGCGTGACAGGCCCGGTTTGCTTTCTGAGGTCTTTGCCGTTCTTTCAAACCTTAAATGCAATGTAGTATCCACCGAAATCTGGACACATAATTCAAGAATTGCTTCAATCGTTTATATTACCGACAATGAAACTAGACTCCCAATTGATGATCCAAACCGACTCACTAAGATCAAACAGCTTCTCCTTTTCATACTTAAAGGGGATAGAGATAGGAGAGGTGCACAAACATCAGTTTCACCAGGATCTACTCATACGCAAAGAAGACTGCACCAGTTGATGTATGCAGACCGGGATTATGATACAGAAGCATATGAATCATATGATCGATCTGAAAACTCTAGAAGTATCAAAGCATTTGTGAGTGTCGAGAATTGTAGTGAGAAAGGGTATACAGTCATCAATTTGAGGTGTACTGATCGGCCTAAGCTACTGTTTGATACAGTTTGTACACTAACAGATATGCAGTATGTAGTCTTTCATGCTACCATCATAGCCGATGGATTAGAAGCTTCTCAGGTATACATTAACACCTTTTCAAGTCTTCCTGGTCATTTTTAGGTGAAGATTAATCTGATAACTCTTATATTTGTGTCACTTTAAGGAATTTTACATTCGGCATACAGATGGTTGCCCAATTAGTTCAGAAGCCGAAAGGCAGCGTGTAATTCATTGCCTTGAAGCAGCTATCAGGAGACGAATTTCAGAGGTAAAACCGGTAGACTTTAACTGGGATTGCATATCAAAACTGTCTATTTGCTTATTGCGTTCCGATACAGCAGAATAATATGATAGAGCATCTATGGGATTGCTTACCTAAACTGCTTCTGATTATTTAAAAAACACATGATCATTTTTAATACACAATCCCAAACATTCCTAAGCTCATATTTAGTTTTAGTTATATTAATCAATCTACAATTAATAGAAATCTACTTATGTAGCGCTTCTGGTTACCATACACAGGGTATAAGGTTAGAGCTCTGTGGTGAAGACAGGGTTGGGTTACTAGCAGACGTGACTAGAGTCTTTAGAGAGAACGGGCTTTCAATCACAAGGGCAGAAGTGACTACAAGAGGATCAAAGGCCGTGAACACATTCTACGTGGTGGATTCATCCGGAGATCAAGTGAAAACAGAAACAATGCAAGCAGTTCGATGTGCAATAGGTGAGAGCTTACTTAAAGTGAAAGAAGACAATGTGTTAACTACACCGAACTCTAAGGTGCATTCACCGCAAGCCGTGAAGTTTTCTTTGAGTAATCTTGTTCGAACGAAATCCGAGAAGATTCTATACAATTTAGGACTAATTTAGCTCTTGTTCTGAAGTAGCTTAACTTTAAACAAATGCGTATGTTGTAAATGTGGAGTAATATTGTGAGAACTTTAACATTTTGTGTGAGTGGTTTGTGTGTTGTCATTTGTTTCTTTCTTGTTACTATAAATTACAGTATGACTGGATAATAGACCACTACTGACCACCATGATATGTCACTTTCTGTTTCTGAGACTGTAAAAAGGTTTTGCGACGGTGGCAAAACCCTGAAGAATAGGGACAGAATTAAAAAGGGACGTGACATTATGGCAGGTACTACAAACAGCTGTTTATGGGAAGACGTGAAGGAAGTCACATGAATTATAATCCTGGACCAAGATCTTACTTGGTAACCGTGCAACAAATGTGTTCAAACCTAGTTATCTAGGCCCAAACTATCGACAACAAGACCCAAAAGGTATTTGACTTTTTTTAAGACATTGTGAAGAACATTTATAAAGAGACTATGTGGTTTGGCTTCTTTCATTTTGAAGAGAATAACAAGTATATTCTTATTCGACAACGGTTTAAGGGTCGACCTGAATTAGTACAAGATTTCATAGATTATGCATCAAATGATATGAATATGGTCACTACAACTGAGAACATGCTTGGTTGAAGGTTATATTAGTTAAGAATGAAAAAGATGATGATAAATGATCATATAATGCAATTAACCATTACTTAGTTTTGGTTCATACCCAATCTATCTATCTATCTAATATATATATATATATATACGAGCATGGTACCCGCGCAATGCGGCGGCGGTGGTGGGGAAGGCGGTCTAGTGGTGTCGGTGATGGT
>JAOEHQ010000357.1:0-19635 GCA_025447715.1 Asclepias incarnata
GCCCTCATCAAATCCATAATTGGAAAATCACACTATCAAATCTAAAATACTACAAATTAACAAAAACAAAATTGATTGTCATTGCCACACCTACCTGAAACCCATCAAAAGAAAAAGAAAAACCATCACAGTTCGAGACTTGGTATGGTCCCTTAGACGCACCACCAGCCACAGCGGCAGTTCGCCGGAGGCTTGATATTTCGTATTTTTGGTTTTGTAGCAGCGACACAGTAGCAGGAGTAGCAACAGATCTTGATAGCAATGTTGTCAATAAAGAAGCAGCCAAAACCATAATAAACCCTTCACGTTTTGGACTGTAAGATCTATAATCAATATGTTTCTCAATCTGGTGAAAAGCTATAATCAATGATCACAGTTAACCATTTTATGTGTGTGTGTATAAATACATAGATACATATAATACACATGGATGCTGATTTGGGGGAATTTTTATGGTTTGGGTAATGATTTCCGGCTAGACATTACAATCAGTTTTGGCATAATGGAAGTATAGATGTGAAATGCATAAGTATAAAGATTTGGGTGATTTAGGGTTGTGATTTTTGGTGTATAGAGAGATAGATATTGATAGGTATAGATATAGATACATATATATATACAGAAATGTATGTATGATTTAATATAAAAAAAACAGGTTTATTATTATAAATAGTCCCTATGATTGGTAAAAGACGAAAATGCCCTCATGTGCAATGCACATGAGGGATTTAACGGCCAAAACTAACGGATGTTAGTGAGAGGGACATCTGGCAACGAAAATGGAAAATACAAGGACGATTAGCAACGAAAAAAAAACACAGGGACTAAAATGCGAATAGTGTCAACCACAGGGACCATTTGTGACATTAACTCTTTTTATTATATCATTATTAATAAATTTTTTTTTTAAGGTTATTAAGAGCTTTATGATCGACTGCGTTTCTTGGCTTACATAAGCTATTCCGGTTATTATTATTAGGGAGATGATATTAGTACCATAGTTTTCAATAAAGCTACCATATTAACGCATCACTTATTTGTACAGTCTGTTGTAATACTTGTACACTGTGGTACATTAATCATAATTGATGGTACATTTATCATCTCCCTTATTATTATCATGAATGGAAAAAAATAAATTATGAGAGCTGTTCCAAGTACAATGTTTTGTTCTTGGTTGATTTTATCCCTTTTGGCTCTTCTAGAAAGATCCATAATCCATGATGAAGAGCTGTACTTTTTTTACTTACATTTTTTTTTATTTATATATATACGAGTTTTGTAACTCGGGCGTTGTCCCGGGAGACATAACGTTTATTCAGTGCGATAATATGTATAATTATAACATGTTCTGAAAAAAAAATTATACAACCGGATGACTTTACTTGACATTCACCTCTATAATACTCCTTATATTAAGATCTCTACGCATAGTGCATCTGCTCACAAACGACTTGTACTTTTGAAGTTATCATTTAACACGTGATATCAAAATAACCATAAAGATAACATCAATCAGTTGATAAAGTATATATATATTTATGTACCATTAAATAATCTTCTCATGAAAACTGACATGTAATTAAATTTTTTTTTTTATCATTTAGCATGAATCATAACATAACCACCACAGTAATATAACAACATATAAAAGTATCGGTCATTATGTAGCTCACGGTATTAAAAATATTCATCTGATCATGAAAACTGATATATTATCTCTTATTGTTTAGCACAAATCATAGTATATCAACCACAGTAACATAACAACATATACTTTTTAGCTAAATCATAACATATGCAGTAAAATGGGAGATAAAAAAAAAGTAAATCTATAAAAATGTGACAATGATATATTATTAATATCAATAAAAATGCTTCAGTAATAATAATAATATAATTTATCTATGAACATAATGTGTAAAAATATTAAAGATAACATATGAAAATAATAAGAACAACAACAAAGTATAAAATGGAAAATGAAATTAAAGAAAAACAACAATGATATATTATTAATACAAATAACGACACTTCAATAACAATGATATAATATGTTACGAACATGTTATAATATGTTACGAATATAACATGTAGCAATACTAAACATTGAAACACTCAAAGCCTGATGTGATTGTAAAATTACAAAATGTTAATGTTAAAAATAAAATTAAACATTAAAAGAAGTCGATACTAGTTACACATTAAACAAAAGAAGTCAATCCTTATCAAATATATAGGCATCTTATCCGCGTAGAGGAAAGGGAACGGATGCTTTTTGCCTCCATCTCTTATATTAAACCACTTGATCTTTCTAATACTTAAGAAAGTGAAAATAAAGTAAAGTTCAGAGATGAGTATATTATTCATATAAGTTGTCAGGATACACATATATTTTCTATTTCCACAATAACTTCGAATTCATTTATACATGATTAATAAAAGTTAATCTTTGAAAAATATTTCGGTGTTTAAAACAGTTTACAAATTGATCTTGCTTTTGATGTTAAACTTGTTAGAATGGTAGGAGTGGTGAGATCCTACCCTCACCATACCTTCAATACTCACCAATCAAAACAAGTCATGTCAATTTAACCCTCTTACTTTCAAATCCAAATTTTTTTTTTTTTTTTTTGTGGTTTTGGTACCCACCCTTACCCTCATCATTTTTCTATCACCAAAATACTTTTACTCCAATCATACTCACACTCTCTCCTATATATATATATTATATGGGGAAGGTAAATATAAGGCTGTTTCATACCTAAGCTTAGGTATGGAACCCTCACATTTTTGTTTTTTAATCCATAAAATTTATAGGGCCCGGGTCATTTATTTATTATACAACAAATATTAAAAAATTGTTATGTGAGGAGTTCCATACATAAGCTTAGGTATGGAACAACCTTATATTCACTTTTGCAATATTATATATATATATATATATATATATATATATTGATGTGTGTATGTGTGTTAGACGGGTTGGCTCACGGCATTAGAAACCATGTTTTTGAGTTTGGCTTGAAACTGCATGGCTGGCGGCGGTGTAGCCATTTACCCTCAAGCAAACCGCACTTGAAGCCGCTTCACACTCCTACAGTCCTAACACTTTTGTTGGGATATGTTCATATCACAAATAAATATATGTCCTGAATATATGTGAGCATATGGGGTCACACACATATACACCTTTACATCATTAATTATAATATATTATTGTATATATATTATATAAGTATCAAGAATTAAAATAGAGTTGGACTTAAATTAATTGGACTTGTCTTGGCAAATATTTATTGGACTCTTAAAATAATTATTATTTAAATATACTAAATATTTAGCCCAACAAATATTTATTAGCTTATCTTCAGAATACATGTGGCTTATGGCTTTTGTATTATCATAAGAGCACTCGCATCACCCATACCACCACTAACACACTATTAGTCCCTGTGAGTACTAGGTTAGAAAAATCCTACCCCCATCAGCTTACAACATCATCAATGCACCACTAACCCACCACTAGTTTAGGATTGTTACATAGTTATTGTAGTTTGGATAATAAATGAATAATTGTATTAGTTCAAGGACTAGTGGTGAAACATTTCAAGAGTCAGTTAGGAGTTTGTTGGAAGATCAGTTGCAGGTCTTGATGTATAAATACGTATGATTGTAATGAAAGAGACAGTTATGTGTGATCAAATCATTTCTCTCATCTCTCAGTAAATTCTTCCTAACAATTTGGTATCAGAGCCACCGATCCTCGGCGGCGTTTCCGATTCCGGTTGTCTTCTCCGGCAAACCTTGTTTTCCGGCATTTCATCTATCCTGAATTCAAGCAATTCACCAATGGAAACTCGTAATCAATTCCAACAAATGGAGAAATTGGCTAAAGATAACGAAAGATTAGCTAAAGAAGTTTCAACTACAAAAAACGAAATGAATTCTTTACGTTCCACAGTTCAAGCATTATTGGAACAATTGGCAAATCGGGAAGATCAGAGGCCAATAGTAACACGTCCAGAAGGGGAAAGGAGTAGCAACAATCGATTGGCAAAGTTAGAATTTCCAAGATTCAACGGAGAGGATGTCGAAGGGTGGATATACAAATGCGAGCATTTTTTTGTGATTGATGAAACACCAGCAAACCGCAAGGTTTGATATGCAGCCATTCATATGGATGGGCGAGCATTACAATGGCACCAAGGGTTTATTAAGTCCAGTGGTAAAGCCATGGATTACATTCAGTGGGATGAATATTCCAGAATTGCAGTGGCCAGATTTGCTACAAACACAGTTGAAGATGCTATGGGTTCATTGAAGGCATTGTGAACTGGAAGAGTATTGTGATGAGTCCGACAGGCTTCTCAATAAGGTTAGTCTGTGTGAAGAGTATACTACCAGTTTATTCATGGAGGGACTTAAACCTGAAATTAAGTGCCATATTAAGATGTTTCAACCTAAAACCATGAAAGATACTTATGCTTTAGCCAAGATGCAAAATCAAGCAAATAAGACATTGGGAGTTAAAACTTTTGGGGGGACTAATTCTTGGGCAAAAACTAATTCACAAAAATCTGGTGTTATGACAAACCTAACCAAACCACCACTATTAGCCACACCACTCAACACTTTACCACCCCATAATAATGCATCAGCACCCAAAACCCTTACTACTAAGTACATGGAGGATAAAAGAAATAAAGGGGAGTGTTTCTTTTGCAATGAAAAGTTTGTGTCTGGGCATTCAAGAGTGTGTAAGGGTAGGAAACAACTTTATGTGATTGAGGTTGATGACTATTCAGAAGAGGAAGGAATTCTTCAGTCCTTAGAACCACCTGTCATACAAGGGGAACCTCAAATCAGTTTGAATGCTATTATGGGTA
This sequence comes from Asclepias incarnata, assembly GCA_025447715.1. Classification (NCBI taxonomy): domain Eukaryota; kingdom Viridiplantae; phylum Streptophyta; class Magnoliopsida; order Gentianales; family Apocynaceae; genus Asclepias; species Asclepias incarnata. The sequence goes on from JAOEHQ010000357.1 coordinate 4,890, forward strand.
TTCCTTCATACACTACTATGCAAGTAATGGGGTCAATTGGCACTAGGAGATTGCATATTTTGGTAGATAGTGGCTCTACCCACAACTTTATGGATGAATCTGTAGCAAAGAAGTTAATGTGCCCTGTTACCAGTATTCCAAATGTCAGGGTCACGGTGGCCAATGGAAATAATCTAGCATGTATCAATCTTTGTAAGGACTTCCAATGGGCTATGCAGGGAAACTGGTTTAAGTCAGATATGCTTCTTTTAGAACTGACCAACTATGACATAGTTCTGGGTATTCAATGGTTGGAAACATTAAATGATATAGTTTGGAATTTCAAGCACTTAACAATGAAGTTTCAAGTAGGTGGTCAGAATTTTGAATTGAAAGGGGTCAAACAACAAGGAGTCACTATGTGCTCTATGGAGAAACTTAGTAGTTGGATGGGTAATAGCAGAGAAGTAGTCCATGCTGAACTATTCACTCTCCAAAGTTCTGCAGACCAAGAGGGGGTGCATCATCCTTTACTTAAGGATTCTCACAATGACACTACATTGGAATTGCTATTAAACAATTTTGCAGATATATTTGAGGTACCAACAGGTCTGCCACCCACTAGATCATGTGATCACAGAATTAATTTGAAGAAAGAGGAAGTGGATCTTAATCCGAAACCTTATAGATACCCCAGAGCTCAAAAAGACGTGATAGAACAAATGACCAGAGAATTATTGGATTCTGGAGTGGTAAGACATAGTAATAGTCCTTTTGCTATTATAGGAAGATGGATCATGGCGTATGTGTGTGGATTATAGGAAGCTAAATGAGGCAACAGTTAAGGATGTCTATCCAATTCCACTGATAGAAGAACTTCTTGATGAGTTACACGGCTCTACCATCTTTTCCAAACTTGACCTCAGATCTGGCTATCATCAGGTACGCATGTATGAACCTGACATTTACAAGACTGCATTCAGAACTCATGCTGGGCATTTCGAATTCCTAGTACTTCCTTTTGGATTGACAAATGCTCCTGCCACATTTCAATCCCTTATGAATTCTACTTTTCAATCAGCTTTAAGGAAGTGTGCATTAGTTTTCTTTGATGATATATTAGTGTATAGCACCACCTGGGCACAACATTTGTTGGATCTGGAGAAGGTATTACAATTGATGAGGCTTAATTCTCTGAAAGCAAAGAAGACTAAGTGTGCTTTTGCAGCATCTCAAATTGAATATTTGGGTCATATAATTACTAAAGATGGAGTGGCCACTGACCCTAACAAGATCAAGGCAATACAGGAGTGGCCCATACCTGTGAATATTAAACAACTCAGAGGATTCTTGGGGTTAGCTGGATACTATAGAAGATTTATAAGACATTTTGGAGCCATAGCCAAGCCACTTACAGAATTACTCAGGAAAGAAGGATTTGTATGGGGTAAAGAAAGTCAGATTGCATTCAATCAGTTGAAGGAAGCATTAAGTTCCCCTCCTGTACTCAAACTTCCTGATTTTTCCAAACAATTCGTAGTGGAAACTGATGCATCTGGTAAGGGGATGGGGGCAGTCTTAATGCAGGAAGGCCACCCACTGGCATTCATTAGCAAAGCATTGTCAATAAGACAACAATGTTGTTCTGTATATGAGAAAGAACTATTGGCGATTATTATGGCTGTTAAACACTGGCATCACTACCTGAGTTCTGCCCACTTTGTGATCAAAACGGACCATCAAAGCCTTAAACATCTGTTAGACCAAAAGATTGTCACACCTCTACAACAGAAATGGCTGTTTAAACTAATGGGCTATGACTATGAGATTAGTTATAAGAAGGGCGCAGACAATGTAGTTGCAGATGCATTATCTAGAGTGCAGGGAATGGCTATTTTTCAAATGGGTATCAGTTCTGTTGATGCCTTACTATGGGACAGGATCAAAGCAGCTTGGCAAGCAGATAAAGAAACCAAAGAGATTATTAGTAAGCTACAGCAGGGCATACCTATTCCAAATAAGTCTTGGGATGGCCAAATGCTAAAAAGAAAGGCTAAATTGTTGATACCAAAAGATACTACCTTGAGGTCAGATATCATTTCTTTATTCCACAGTTCACCTATGGGAGGTCATTCAGGAAGGATACCTACATTATCCAAGATTAAGGAATTTTTTTACTGGAAGGGATGTTCCAAAGATGTGCATAGATTTGTAAAAGAATGTGCCACTTGTCAGAGATCCAAGTATGAAACAGTGGCAAGTCCTGGGCTGTTATAACCTCTGCCTATACCTAAATCAATCTTCACTGATATATCAATGGACTTTGTTTCAGGCCTCCCTAAGGTCCAAGGAAGGGATACTGTGTTTGTAGTTGTGGATAGACTCACCAAATATGGCCATTTTATGTTGCTAAGTCATCCGTATACAGCTGCATCAGTGGCACAGATATTCATGGATAATGTTTTCAAAATACATGGCTGTCCTACCACCATTGTATCTGACAGGGATCCAATCTTCCTTAGCCATTTTTGGAAAGATTTCATGCGACTACAAGGAGTTAACTTGGCTATGTCATCAGCCTACCACCCTCAGTCAGATGGCCAAACAGAAGTTCTAAATAGATGCTTGGAATCTTATTTGAGAAGTATGTGTATGGATGCACCCTTAACTTGGGTTAAATGGCTGCCATTAGCTCAATGGTGGTATAACACCACATGGCATTCTACCATTCAAATGAGTCCCTATGAAGCCTTATTCGGAATTAGACCCAATGTGCATATCCCCTACATTCCAGGTGACACAACAATTGCAGCTGTTGAAGATTTGCATAGAGATAGGGAAGTGATGATTCAGAAGTTAAAAGTCAATTTGGAAGCAGCAAGGAATCGAATGAAACGGATGGTGGATGCCCATAGAACTGATAGAGAGTTTAGCATTGGAGATTGGGTCTATGTTAAACTCCATCCTTTCCAGCAGAAATCAATGAAGGCACATTTCAATAGGAAGTTCGCTGCTAAGTACTTTGGCCCTTTTCAAGTAGTGCAGCGAATAGGGAAGGTGGCTTATAAGTTGGAGTTACCAAATGATGCCCAGATTCATCCAACATTCCATGTCTCATTGTTAAAGAAAGCACGAGGACCCCCTACAACAGCCACTAATATTCCTACTGGTCCTAAATTCATTCTTCAACCACGAGCTATTATAGATAGGAAGATGATAAAGAAGGGCAATAAAGCTGTAGTGCAACTACTAGTACATTGGGAGGGACTTCCCATCGCTGAATCTTCGTGGGAGTTTGCAGAAGAATTTCAACACAGGTTTCCTCAGTTCCAATTTTGAGGACAAAATTCTCATGAACGGGAGGGTATTGTTACATAGTTATTGTAGTTTGGATAATAAATGAATAATTGTATTAGTTCAAGGACTAGTGGTGAAACATTTCAAGAGTCAGTTAGGAGTTTGTTGGAAGATCAGTTGCAGGTCTTGATGTATAAATACGTATGATTGTAATGAAAGAGACAGTTATGTGTGATCAAATCATTTCTCTCATCTCTCAGTAAATTCTTCCTAACAAGGATCCACTATTTATTTAATCCCAACCGCTAGATTTGAAAAAGAAATAATCAAAACCTCTCCACAACTCGTGTTAACAACCACGAACGGCCCGAATACAAGTAAATCATAAGTCACACCCAGTGGTGTCGAATGAGAGGTTGCTTACAAACCAAAATCCCAAACAACCTATATTGGTTTGAGTATCACCCATATTGGTTAGGAGCTTCCCGGTCAACTTTGTTTAAACAATCTACCATGCGAAGATTTTACAGCACAATTGGGAAAAGGAGACTTCCTACTTAGTTAAAACTTAAAAGGCATTCATTTGGACGGTTTATCATCCTGTTTAGCGCAAAATATACAAACTAATGGGTACTCTCAACTTTTTTTTTTTTAACTTTTTTTTTTTTCTCAAGGACGCCAATATATTCTTTAAATGTAAGAGGAATGTACATGTCAAATGATAATTTGCTTGTTGCCTCAAAATTGGGCTTGAAAATGTAGGAGCGAAGTAGTCTCCTTTTGGTGTGATGTTGAAGTTGGGATAACATTAATTTGTGGTTCAAAAAAAGTGAATGAGATTAAAAAAAAATATTAAAAAAAAAGTCAATGGAATATCTGCAAAGATAAGGATAGTAATTAGCTTGTTATGTCATCAATTTATAAGTGATATTTTCCCGGTATGAAGAATTTTTAGATAAAATGGGACTTTTCGACAGTAACTTGTAGAACACTGTGGTCAACAAAACATTTTGTAAAACTGTTATTTCCGGGTTTCCCAAAACCCAGACCATACCTTCAACGAACTCCGAGTTTTCGAAGCATTGCCAACAGCCTGCCAACTTTGCACTTTTATATCTCATCTGTTGCTTGAATAGGCAAAGGCATACTCTTGATATCAGAAACCTGGGTTTCAACTTGGGTGGTTGCAAGTTTCATCAACTAGCATTAAATGGTGGTGTCATACACTCATACTCCGGGTTATGAGAAACCCGGACTTCAAGTTGGGTGGTTGCAAATTGCAGGTTGCATCAGCTAGCATTAAATGGTGACCTCATACTTCCGGTTTCTGAAACCGGGCAACCGGGCCTTATGTTGAAGGTATAGTCCGGGTTTAGGAAACCCGGGCATACCGGTTTTACAAAGTTTTTTGTTGAACACCTGTTCTACAAATAAATTTGGAAAAGAGCCCATTTATCCAAAAAAATTCGGCATAAATCATATAGATAAAACATTACAATGGAAATAGGGATTAATCTACAAAGAAGTTAAACATGAACCATTTACATAAACCAACGAGTTTTAACGGATGACGTCATTGAACTTCGAGCGCTTTTGGATTTTGTTAGCAAGTCAAGATCCAAGTATTCAGGTATAGATTAAAGCCTCAGTCATATGGTTTCCATGGGGCAGTGAGCTTTTTAAGCATCCTAAAGTAATTCTTGCTTTAAAAACGACAACCTTTTAAGCATCAAAATAGACCAAACTTCTTTGAATCAAAAGTATCCTCTCCAAATCCAAGCCTTCCAACAATTAGCAATTCAGGTAATATTCGTTTGTCATGGAGGTTCTCATGCAAAATGTCGAATCCAAAAAGATGATTTTACATTTTGTGCATATTATCAAATAAGTAAAGTTGTAACGAATCAAACAAAAATGAATGATACCTTGTTTATGTTCGTTTGTTTAACTTAACAAATATCCCAAGATATATATGTGTTCATATTCTTTCGTGTCTGACCAATTGATCATAGAACAATTGGTACCGTCACCATTCCCTTAGGTCTTCCATGCGAAGCCTTTGAGCAAAGGTTCGAATCTTGCGAGCCTCATACATGGGGGATTTATGATAAATAGATGTTTTACCGGCGCAGTAGCAATGCGGTTTGTAAGCGGGTACCACTAAAGTACCGGAGATCAGAAGGTTTCCTCCATTTACCTTTTTGTTTTTTTCTTTCTTTCTTGTGGGTTCATGAATGTAAATGAACACCAACGAATGCAAAGTAACTATTATATAACCAGAACATTACAATATAAATTTTGACATTACAAAACAATCAAAATTAATATATATATATATATATATATATTCAAAATAAAGTCTAAATGTCATACAATCTAATATTAGCGAATTATAAGAATAAACGTCTACGAACAAGCTATGGAATGTTCACGAACGAGTTATCGAACGTTCGCAAACATAATAAAAGAACAAGAGTTGTGTTCATTTAATTAAACGAACAACTTCTTTTTATTCATGTTCGTTTATTTACTAAATGTTTATCAACCGTTCGTCCAACCATCATAAAAATGTTTTTGACATCACCAATGAAAAAAACTTACTATCGTTGTATTACGTGCGTACTATGCTTGTATATATGAAAAAATTTATTCAAAAAATATTCAGGTTTGCGGGTCGTCTTAACAACCCAAGACACTAGCCCAGACTTGACTTGAAAAAAAATCAGGTTGGCAAATCACGATTACACAACCCTAAACCGACCGTTTTTTCAGGTTGGTTTCAAGTCGTGTTATGGATTAGATCGAATATTGTCAATCATACTTGTTTTGGACAAAAATTACTCAAGATAATCGATTAAGAAGACTCAAGATAATTAAGTGACCAATACTTTCGTTCGTAAGGTTAGGTGCTAATTGCTTTCAAGATATTGAAATACTTTAAGTATGAAATCAACGTAAAATAGTAAATAGAGTTTTGAAAGTCAATGTAGTTGCAAATTATGTAATGAGATTAAGATATTTGTAAAGATAATCAAGATATACGTTTGTAAATCAAGATATAAAACTTTGAAAATAAAGATAAAGCAAAAGCAATGACACAGCGATTTGTTGACGAGGAAAAACCCTTGATCCTTTACAGGTTCGCCGGCATAAAAACCCCGGGAGGAAACAATTGTTCCTGCCTTAATTTATTAAAGATATTAAAGAAATTACAAGCTAAAGAGCACTTTTGATCGAGAGCTAAGTGAATAAAGTGAAAATAAAAGTTGTAGAAAGTATAGATGAGAAGAGAGTAGTGAGTGCGTGTAATTGCAATGTAAGTTCCCCTATGCTCGATCATAAAGCCTTGTATTTATACTAGTAAAGCTAACTATCACTCCTGTTGTAATCCCGATTTTGGTGGGATATTCTGCACGTTACTCTTGACTTGGTTTCATGGACATTAATCCCTTAAATTTCGGTATTGACTTGTTCTTCCTTGGAGCTAAAGTTCTTCAACGATAAAGACTAAGTCTTCAGCGGTTATTTACCCTTTTTCCATGTGTTGAATAAGGTCTTCTTAAGTCTTTTGTTATCTGAATAATGTTAGTAAGCAGAAATATCTTGAGGCTTTCTTCAAGATCCTGCAACGAATATCTTAAAAATCGAAAAGTTGAGGATATTAGATAATAAATCCGTTGGTGAACCAATATCCTTAAATTAGTCCTACGAAATATCTTCCGAGAGAAGATCCTGATGTAAAAACATACGTAGCGGTACTCTTTTAAATCAATATCTTTAGTCTAAAATTTCACCCCAAACACTCCCGTATGCCGAATCTTGAATTGGGTAAATTGCAAAAACCGAATCTGAAATTCTGTAAAAGCCAAAAACCGAATCTTGAAGACTTAGTCTAAATTTCAACACAATATCATCTTCATCCTATCAAACACTAAGCTTATCACATGAACATTTTACTGACTCTGGGAAATAAATCAACAATGGAGTATGCCGACCACTTCAAATCACGATTTCTCTCAATCTAGAAGGAATCAGAACATGATTCCGGTACGAAAATGCTCAGTAAGCTAGCAGCTACAAACCCTAACCGGAATGAATCACTAACAACAACCAGATTCAAATCCCAATCGCATGAACAGATACCGAATTTGAAACTTAATAACTCAAAATCCAGATTGCATTCGAGTCAAGTTCAAATCGTATAATTAATCACATATTCCTTAATCTCTAACAAAAACCACTCCTGAACAACCTTCAATTCATAACCTAACATCTTAAATTGCTACAGATTTGAAAGTCGAAATAAAGAAAATGAAATAAAAATTTTCAAAAATTCGATTAAAAGCTCACAAATCAAACCTGCAAATCTCTCAAACCTAATATGAAATCTCAATTGAACGATGCTCCACACTATCACGATGATGAATCTCTCAAAACCGAACCAAACACAACTTATCCAAACCAAAGTCGACTCTAAAAATCGTGAAAAGCGAGCCTAAATCAAACTCCTGAAGCTCTGATACCAAATGTAGGATGGAATTTATTATAGATTTAAGCTCAATTTTATGATTTTAATGTAGGATTTATCATTTATGGTGTTAGCATGTGTTTTAGTATGTGTAGATGGATTTCCAGATCTGAGATAAAGGGAAAGAGAGAATGAGTGGAAGATATTTTTCTATTATGAGCAAAAGTTTTTCAATTGTATGTGCGAGGGGGTATTTATACTTAAACCTGTATTTCACTTTTACCCCCTCCATAGATAAATAGATCAAGTTTAGTCCTAGAATTACACAATCACTAAAATAAATTTTGTTTTAACATAAATCGCTCATCAGACCTCCAAGAACCATTTTACATCGTAAGTGTTAACTTGCGTCGCAAATGCAAGCTCAGAAGGCCACCATGGACCACATTTGTGTCGCAACTTTTTCCAGTTGCGTCGTAAATGATGTATGTTCAACCAACAGCCTCTTCATTTTCATGTCTTTCGTTTGGCAACGACTTTTGACCCATAAGAAATCCAGATGAAACAAAATTTTGTTCTTAACAATTGTGGCTCACACAAAGACCTTTCTAGAAATGTAAGTTTTGACTCATAAAGAGTTATAATGAATGAGTTATGATGTTTGCAAAACCGACTTGCTACATTCGTCTAGAAATCAGAGAAACATTCCTTCTAAAAAAATTTAGTAGACACATAGACCTTTTTAAAAAAATTAAGATTCATCACATAACTCATTCATATTCATTAACTATGACTTTTGCAAGATGACTGAAATTCCAGACCTTCTAGGCCCTTTGCTTTGATTACCATTTCGACACCCAAACGAGTTCAACACCTCAGTCCATTTTCCAAAAATCATATACACTTATAAATGACCACAATTGACCACTCAATAACCTCAACTGATTTCATATTCAAATGATTACACTTTAGGTCACCGAAACAAAGAAATCAAATCAATCGAACAACAATTACCCTCCTTAGGGTTAGGGCCAGAAATGTATACTTATTAGGGACCAAATGAACATCAAAATGACATCAAGAATATGATTATACCTGTAGGTAATATCAATGTATCTATGGATTTCAATAATAATTGCCGATTGACACGAAATCACCAAATCTAATAACAAAACATTTTCTATCAATCACAAATCATCAAGTCCAGTTATGAATGAATTAAGATGATGAAAATGAAAAAATAATGAATAAATATTACCACCTACACCTGTACGGATAATAATCAAACCGAATTCTTGCAACGATTGACACCTAATTGATCTAACTGAATGGAATAGCAAGTAAAAGGGGCCAAGGCTTGAGAGAACAATGAAATGAGATGATAGCTGCAAATAATGTGGTATAGGGATGCTTAATCTCCCTAAACCTGGACTAAAGTTCCAAAAATGACACACAAGCCCTAAAACTTCCTTAACGATCCATCTAAAACGACTTGACAACTAACGGGAACACTACTAACGCCTCGAGCACCAAATGGAAAACCGACAAGCAACATTAGTACACTCCAACCATCGTGTAAATCAATAGTACATACACGTGCACCACATTAATCATCTAATCAAGTGACACATTATTTACTTAATATTTAAAACAATTAACGACATCTAACGATGTAAGAACCACAACTAACGGTTGACTAACGATAGAGTCAAAGATATAGGAAAAACGATTTAGGATGTTACACATGACAAATTTTAAATATCTCCTTAAGCGTCTTCCATGAATCAACTAAGGAATCTCCTTCCTCTTGCTTAAAAGCTTGAATATCTCTAAGCAACTTTTGTGCCAATGCGGGAGGAAAGAATCAAGAGACAAACTTTTCATGAAATTGAGTCCATGTGGTGATGGTGTTTTCATCAAGCTTCATGTTGTCTTCTGTTACATCCGCATATTTGAACATTATGCAAAGATCTGTGAACCTTTCTGTATGCTTGTGAGGATCAGATGATTCTACCATCATATGGATTGTCTTAGAGCATTTTCAAGTGGTGTCCTTTGATGGAAAATGTGTCTCCCATTTGCGGGGCTTGAATGGTCGAACCAGGCGTAGGTGGAACGGTCCTCGTCTTCTGGATCATCGATTGATCGAAGGGATCGGGTGGTGCTCCGTCGGCCATGTTGTTAATTGGTGGTGTGTTTGTTTTGGTTGGTTTTTCCTCAAAATGTAACTCTTCCTCACTATCAAAACACATTGTGAGGTTTATTTTTGGTAAAATCGGGGATTGATTTGAAGTCGATGCTAATTGTTCGGTTTTGATTTTTGGTGGTGAAATTGGTGTAGGTATGGGTGGTTTCGGATTTTTCTTCTTTTGTCTCTTAGATTTTTCGGGATGTGATGAAAGACTGTTGAATGGTAACTCAGAAGACCTTGTGTTCATCAACTACCTAAAAGTATATGAAAAACAAAACTAGAAAAGAAAAATGTAAAACGCACCAATTTATATATAATAATAATAATAATTGAAAGTATAATAAATTTAAGCTAAATAAATTAAAATTAAAGGTGTACTACTAATTTTTTTATCTTTAAAATTTCTTTATTTTTATTAAATTTTTTGAAATTTTTTTTATTTTTTTTATTTTTTTATGCTAAATTAAGCTACTTTAACTAGAGAAAAAATTAAAAGGCAATAAAGTAACTTATTCATAAATTAATACGAAAAAGGATCTAATTACAATAATCTAATTGATGCGTCCCCAACAACAACGACAAAAGCTTTGATGCGTGCTAAATGTATAGTGGTGTAGAAAGACGGCCAATTTTTAAAATTTTTATTTTACAAGGACTATCTAAAAGCTAAGCACGCACTAACGGGCAGAGAACTCGATCGCATGTAGTATTGAAAGTTGGTAAGACCAGGATCGTTCAGCAGGGACGCGGATTAAACTAAGAAGTAGATTATTGTAGCTATATTGTTTGGGGGATGTCACGATTTTATCCTAAATTACTAAATAATTGATTAATTAACGGTTGCGGTCTCTACCTTTGGTCTACAGGAGCCCACGGATATGAATTAATTACAACGAAGACAATAATAATAAAAACATACTTGTTTGGGATCAGATCACATGCAGTCAACATATTTAATTATTCATATATAATTGTTGAACGACTAATCACAACCAGGATTCTCGCTAGATTCACCCGATTTATTTAGTTGAGATTCTCGCTAGATTCATCCAATGCTTTAGCTAAGATTCTCGCTAGATTCACTTAACTAAGCATTAGTCTCTTAGCCCGTTTTTATGATTTAATCTTAAAATAGTTAACTGGTTCTCGCTAGATTCCCCCAATTAATTAATTATTATGAGCAATAAAGATTTTCGCTAGATTCACCAAACGCTCAGAATAACTTGTTATAGGCATATTCATTTAGATCTAATTACTGTGTTTCACACTCTCGCTCGCTAGAGTAAAGTGATCTTACAATTAATTATAGACCGATTAACTCATTTCATGTCTTGCCTGATAATCCTAATAATTAATTATAGACCGATTAGTCTCAAATAAATTACCAAATAATTCATATAGGATCAACAATAATATCTAAGATCTAAACAAGTATGGATCTACGGTTAAACATAAAACTGTTCAACAAAGACATAATAACTAACAAATAAACGACTACATGATCACATGATCCAAACAAGTATTAAATAACTAGACAATCATATTATTATTAATAAAAGAGTCAATAAAATAAGAATTCATATTGTACCGACAATGTAATAATAAGTCAAAATGATGAACAATGAAGATCCAATAATCCTTTGCTCGAATCCTTGATCAAATGGTGTTAGTTAAGCCTAAAGACCCTTAGAATGCTCTACAATTTGACTTCTTGGTATTATGGAAGGATATGAGACTAGGGTTGAAGTTGGCTATATTTCTGAGGGTTTTAGGGTGCTATGTATAGGTTTACAAATTGCACCCTTCGGAACCGACCTACAGTGCGTCGCATGAAAAGAAGTGTGTGACGCACTAGGGCTTCTTGAGTTGAGGTCTGGCTACTGGTCCCTCCAGTGCGGCGCATAGCTTTCCTTGTTGTTTATGTACAAAACATTTTGTATTATGTTTAAATCATTTATTACGTGAGACATGATGTTTTTATATTCTTATTGTTACATTTATTATTGTTGGATTTATTTATGTTATTTTTTAAAAATATTTCAAAGTAAGCTTGAATATATATCTTTGATTAGGCAAATTTTGAAATTAAAGCTAATTTATGTAATATGTGTAAAAACATACAAAAAAATGCATCCCTGTGAGTTCTATTGGGACATTAAATTCTCATGGCGTGTCCATGCCGCCATGGGAAAAGGGATAGTTGTTGGCGGCTCCATTGTTTTATATAGGGGCATTCGTTTGGTTAAAATGCAAGATGTGTGGTAGAAATTGATGTTGATGGATAAGGAACTTCCAGATGTACCAAACAGAGGAAGTTTCACCATAAACCGTTTCAGAAAGTTTTTTTGTTTTCCGACATGTGCTGAGGTGAAATGCTTAAAATGCACTATTCTAAGTGGAGATATTCTTTTATGATGGAGTATGATACTTTTCTCTTCGAATTATGATTGTCAACCATGACAATGGTTCAAATGAAAGACAAAGTTATTTTTATTTTATCCATGGTGGAGAGCTAAAATAAATGAATAATGTTTTTGTCCCACATTAGTTGAAGAAGGCAAAAGAAAGTGTCTTCTTGGTTATAAAAGGAGGTCCGGGCTTAGTTTCAAAATATTAATGTATTTGATTCTTTCTTTCTCCCTTTTCTTAGAGTGTCTAAAGGTGTGAGTCAAAACTTTGGAGGTTGTGAGTATTATTGGATGATGGCTTAAGAGATTAGTTTATGTGTTTGTAATAATTTATCATATAATGGAATTTTTTCTCTTGTGTTCATATTTATTTAATATTTTTCATTGGCTGGGTTGTGAGGTAATCTTTGAAAACGTTATTCCAACATTAATAATCTTCATTATAAGTTATTACTGTCAGTATTAATATTTTTGTTCTCACAATGATAATTTTCAATTAATTACTTTATGTTAATAACTATGCATTTTTGTATAAAAGTAAATTACAAATAAATTCACAAAATTTTACACATATTTAAAAAATGTCATTGTGCTAGAACTCAAATCATATTGGTTTATGAGTTATCATAAATACTATTAATATCAAGGGGTTATAAAAATTTTAAAACATGAATCATTTAATTCTAAACAAGGTTTAGAAAAACTAATTTTAATTGAAATCAAACAAGTTATCTGAAAGAGAATTGGTTTGACACCATATAAATTATCATAACTGTATTACATTACCCATATACAATTTCAAATATGGTTACTGTTCAATGAACAGTAACCATTTGATTTTAATATATATATTATGTTTAGCAATTATTGAACGTATTCTATGTTAGGTCAAGTGGTAAAAGAGTTGGGCCCCTAAACCAATGGTCATGGGATCGACTCTTGACCTTGGCATTTTAATTTCCCTTTTTCATGTTTTTATTTCTGTATGTATGATATGCATGAGTTCCACAAATAGTTTTACATACTCATCACTTTGAATTCGGAGTATATATATAAAATACTTTAACTGTATATGTTTTTTTCTTTAACTATATATTTATAGTTCAGATCAACTAGATTTTACACTAACATAAAAAATATATCATGCACTTTACCAATTTAAAACTACTAATTGTCTATAGTTATAGATAATATTAGTATTAGTATAATACAAATATATAACGTGATGTGATAATTGAAAATGAGTATAATATAAATATAAATTTTCATACATATAGATTAGGATAAGGAGTTTTAAGTCATTTGATTAATTAATTATAATATAATAGTAATTTATAAAAGGTCTTCTATAGATAATATACATTATAAACAAAAAAAAATTCTTTTATATATATATATATGTTTTTAACTAATATTTATTTTTTATTTATCATTTGTTTTGTACAATTAATTATATTTAACTTTGGGTTTTAGCTTCTTTTTATGAGTTTTTTTTCCTGAAGTTTTAGTTTTACCAATTGTTATATGTTATATTTTCACATATAGTAAAATGTTACATAACTGTTATCAAAGTCTCATTGTTTAAGTTAATGTAACTGTTGATAACACATTATATTATCGTTATCCAAGTATCGTTATTTGCATTAATAAAAGTATTATTATATGGTATGTTCGTACATAACATTACATCATTATTATCAAAGTGTCATTATTTACTTTAATATAAACATTATATCACAATCAACTGCATTTTTATGTTCGAAAAGAAATACCCGCGGCAACGCGCGGGCATAATTTTCTTGTTTATATACATTATTAAACTAGTATGATATCACATGTATGAATTAGTATGATACCTCAACCATACTATTTGTAACAAACGTTTGATTTTGTTGTTATAATAGAAAGTCAGCAGGGTAATCCTTTACCAAAAAATAAACGAAAAAAAGAAAAGAAAAAGCTAATCTAAAATACATAATTAGCCCTCGCAGAATTTATTATGTACAATTATATCCTAACATGATATAAAACTATTTTAAATTAAAAGAAAATAATTATTTTATTTGGTTTTTACGTTGATTTTTGAACCTCATCCTATACATGCATCATTAAATTAAGCTAATCTAAAATACATAATTAGTCCTCTAAGAATCTATAATGTACAATTATATCCTAAAATGTAGATATATACAATCTACAAAAACTTCTAATCTAAATATATATAAACCAATATTTAAAAGTTTAAGTCCTGCCGATTTCATTCAAGAAATTCAAACCAAATGCGTTCAATGGATAGTAATTAAGAAGGAAATGTTGGAAAAATAAAGATTCGTATTGAATAATATAATGAAAACATGATAGAAAAACATACCCGTTGATCCTCAGGAACCTGTAAGATGATTA
>JAOEHQ010000368.1:0-19633 GCA_025447715.1 Asclepias incarnata
GGGCTTTTCCTCGTCAACAAATCCTTGTGTCGTTGTTCTTAAGTTTTCTTTACATTAAAAGCTTTATATCTTGATTTTCAATCGTATATCTTGATTATCTTTATAAAGATCTTGATTTCAATACTTTACTAGCTGTTACATTGTCTTTCGAAACGAATTTATTTCTTTTACATTGATTTCTTGTCTAAATTATTTCAATATCTTGAAAACAGTTAGCACCTACCCCGCGAACGAAAGTATTGGTCACTCGATTATTTCAAGTCTTCTTGGTTGATTATCTTGAGTAATTTTTGCCCAAAACAATTAGTTAATATTTATTATGATTATATTGATCAATCTAGTTAATCCAATTACACTAAAATATTCAACACCTTTTAGTGCTCAAAAAACTTTAAAAAAATAGGATACTTAAAATTTAAAAATAAACAAACTTCGATACTTTTGTACAACTTTTCCTATTAATTAAATATTGTCATATTCCTTGTCAATAGATCCGTCATTTCGTTAATACAAAGTTGGTGTTAAAGATTATAAATTGATTTTTATATTCGATAAGGAGACGTTGTTTTTGGTATTGAAGGGTAATATAAAGTATTTGAGCATTAGGGATTTTTTGAGTTCATAATAAATTATGGATAACTTGTTCACGGGCAAGTGCGTTAATTGAATAACTTAAATGTCTATATTATCTAGTGTTAAAGATCAAGGGTGGACAGATAACCCTCCATCTCATCTCTCATTTTCTTTCTCCTTCTTATCATATATTTCTTTTCATCTCATTTTTCAAAAAAATATCATCTCTTACTTTTATTTTATTTTTTAATTTAAAAAATAAAAAATAAAGAAAGTAAAAGAGAGACAGCGAGATGATGTGAGATGAAATCCGTAAACGTCATTCCATTTTCCTTCCCCTTTTTACGGTATCGTGTCCTCTCATTTAAGGAGGGACCGCACGGTACCATGCCTTCAATCTTGTCCCGCTCCTTCCACTCCGGTTCAATATAACTTTAGGGAGGGATATAGTAAATTGTCCCATTCTAAATCATTAGAAAGAAATAAATTATGATATATATTGATCCATCTAAATCTAGACTATTTACACCACTCGTGTCTGTCCCTCGTCCTCAACTTTTTTGCAGCTTCTTGTTATTTTAATATTTTCAAATCTTTTAAAAGATAGAAAAAACCTAGTGCGTCAGAATTATTTCATGAATTATTATTAACAGTAAGGTGCTAATGTGCTATCGTCGAAGAGAATATATTACCTGTTGTAATATTGTAATATGTAGGTAAGTTTTTGCATTTTTCATTTATAAATTTGCAAAATGGTTCATATAAAGCGATTAAGGATATTTTAACTTGAAGCTCTCATATTTTTAGAAGATTGCATTGAATTTTTATAAGTGAAAAAAAAAGAAGTAAAGAGTTGCCTATTTGTTGCGATAGGTATTATATCCTCGTTATCGAATCATGCGCTTTTCTGTCAAGTCAAATAACCAAACAGGAATGCAGTTTAGTCTTAGAATATGTTTGAAAAAACGAGCTGAAAGTTGAAGGTATAAACTAATAGCAGAAACGGAATGTTGAATCTTATTTTTAAAGCTAGAAGGTAAAACTTATAGTTTTGTAAAAGTATTTGACAAAGCAGCTCTTAAAAATTTAAATGACACAAATAGATATATCTATAAATTAAGAATAAAAACGTTTTAGGAATATTTATGAAATTAATAATATAACAAAGCATGTTTGTCAGTCACTAAGGATAGTTACTGTAGCAAAGCTACACCAATAAATATCTTACACGTATTCTCATTTTTTTACTTACCCCTTTCACTTTCATTCTATTTCTATAGCATTAGTGATTAGTGTTTGTTTTTTTAAATAAAAATGATGGAAATGGGATTTCAATACGAAGATCATACATTTAGCGGTGTTGTTAAGTGTTGTGGGACACTTGCGGATGGAGATTTAAGGGAAATGGTTCATGGGTATGTGTTGAAATTCGGGTTTGGAGGTAATAGTAGTGTGGTGAATTCTATGACGTACTGCACCGTATTTTAAGCGTGGAAATGTTGCTAATGCGTGTAAGCTATTTGATGGTTGGCCTGGCTGAGACGTACGTGATTATTTGGAATAGTAGTATGATAAGTGGTTATGTGGCTAATATATGGTTTTTTCGAGAAAGGGTTTGAGGTTTTTGTAAAGATGCTTAATTTGTGATGGGGGTTAGTGTGGATGTGGTTACGATAGTTAGTATTGTTGTGGCGTGTGCGAATATAGTCGTGATTAGTATTGGCAGAGTGTTTCTTAGGTTTGGAGGGAAAGGCGGATTTAGTATGGAAATGAAGTTTAGTTTACTTAATATGTATCCAAATGTGGCGATATGGATATTGCGTTGAAAGTATTTAAGGATATGGATGAAAGAAGTCAGGATCGGCTCTAAAGAATTTTGAGCCTAGGACGAGCCAACAAAAAAAGGCCCCTAGGCAAGAAGCAACAAATTCAACCCGAAAACCAAAATACGCGCATTCCTAACATCTTAATCGTCCGATAACAATGCTCATAGTTAAATATCTCATAGTTAAATATTAAAGGTATATTTACTATATAACATGATATATATACATATATATATATATATATATATATATATATAGAATTTAACCCTCTATGAACACTAAAATTAAAAAGACAACTATATTCTTTATCTAGCCATGAACTTTATGTTACTCTGAGTAGTAGTGGGCTGTGCATTTGCACAACCATGCATTTTTCCAGTTTATCAAATTTTAGGCTTAATTAAGTTTTATGAGCTACTTATAATAGCATTTTGGGAGCTATATTAACTAAGCTTTAAACAAATTGTCATCTAAACGAATTGAAGTTTTTAGCTTAAACCTTTTTTAAAACAAAATAAGCCGAAGTCAAAATAAGCTCTTATAAGCTCCCATCCAAACGTACCCTTAATCTAGTAATCTATCTTATATTCTTATATTTGGTCGATGAAAACTTATGACTTAAGATGGCGACGACTCTTTGGGTAAATTTAGTTACACATAAACGCAAGAATCTTTGATGACAAAAGAAAAGTTGATGTGTAGAAATTAAAGAAGTGTTATATTAAAAAGATTTAAAATATAGATATAGATTACAATTATATATAAAAAAAAAGGGTAAATGCCCAGGAACCCCTTAGTCCCGTAGAGGAAATTTAAACCTCTTAAGCTTGCAACCCTGCAATGCGACGCTTGGAGGTGAAAACCCCAGAGAACTTGGTGGGGAAGAATCTGCATTTGCAAGGATTCGAACCCCGGCCGTAAGCAGCCAAGCCTCTTTAAAAGGGGGCAGGTACCAATCCTTCTAATGAAGGAACGGTCTATAGATTACAATTATAAATAAAGTAATATAGATATATGTGAACGAACATAAACGAACGAGCATATACAAACGAATATAAATGAACAAATGTTCACGAACAAATAATCAAATATTCACGAACATAAATGTAAGAACGGGAGTTGCGTGTTTATGTTTGTCCATTTAAGTAAACGAAAGAACACGAACATCTTACGAAACGATTCATTAACTGTTCGTAAAATGTTCGCTTCGTTTACAGTTCTACTCTCTTATAAGAGATCTCCCTCTTCTACAATTTCTAATTCCCCCACTCTTCTTTTCCTACTAAGTTTACATCCTTCCCGATGCGCATGGCTCCCAAACCCCCATGTTGAGAGATTCAAGGTTAATCTAATTGGGTAAACATCTTAGGTTAATTGAAGAAAAAGTTTGAAAAATAACTACGAAAATGTCATTGAAATCGTGATATTAAAGCCAAAAGCTCAACTTATATCGAATAACCAAAACAAGGTTTTATCTTTGTCTTATCTATATTTACCAATTGGATCATATATCTTCGTATATAGCTTGCAAATACTGTCATATTCATTGTTAATAGATCAGTCAATCCGTTAATAAAAAGTTGGTGTTAAAGATTATAAATCGACTTTTATATTTGCATGGAGACTTTTATATATTATGATCATCTATACTATTAAGGGGGTGTTTGCTTATTTTATAAAGCTTATGGCTTTTTTGCTTATTTTCTAAAAAAAAAGCCAAAAGCTAATCCAAACACTACATAAAAGCTTATAAACTTAAAGCAAAAAAGTCAAAAGCCAACTTATATTTTATAAGCATAAGCCAAAAAATATAAGCTAGGCCAAACACCCCCTAAATATCCACCCTCTCCGCTTTTCTTTTCGACTTTCAGAATTTTATATTTGCAAGGAGACTTTTATATATTATGATCAACTTTTCTTTTTATAATTAATCAATCTACTTAAAATACCTTTAATAAAATAATTTAAAACATCTATCCCTTAACTCCTAAAATAACCACACTATCCCCTTTTACATCAAATACCTTTATATCAATAACCACACCGCCGCCACCGCCACTACCACCCTTCGCTGCCACCACCACCGCCACCACCATCGTCGCCGCATTTTGCGTGCTTCCGTCTAATGATATATGATATATATTGATCCATCTAAATCTAGACTATTTACACCACTCGTGTCTGCCTCACGTCCTCAAACTTTTTGTAGCTTCTTATTAAATATTTTCAAATCTTTCCAAATATAGAAAAAATCTAATGGGTCAAAATTATTTCATGAATTATTATTAATTAGGAATCGTACCCGTATAATGTGCCGCGATAACTTTTTAATTATTAAAATATTTATAAATTTAGTTAGGACACCCCACAAGAGGTAATGACAGACGACTTTGCCGACCACTGATTCCGACTTTGAATTGTTTAAAACACTGGTATATAAATTGTGTTTGTTATTTATTGATTGAATATTTAAATATAGGAATGAATACTTATCATATATGAAAAGTTCTTAATTATTTTAATTTATTAAAAATTAAGACACCCTTTTATGATTTATAAGAGAGTATATATAGTAAGGGGCTATCATCGAAGTCAAATAACCAAATGGGACTATAGTTGGTTCTTGAAGTATGTTTGATAAATCTAGCTAAAAGTTGAAGCTAAAACCAGTAATTTAAGCCGAAGGTTATTTTTAAAAGTCAAATAGTACAATTTACCATTCAAAAATGAAAAAATAAAAAATATACTAAGCCACGATCGAGGGATATAATTAATATATTTAAACACGCTTGTACTTATATATGTTTATGACCTACTTTGAAGAACTAATAATGTTTAATACGCAATATTTTTATGCATATCTAAATAATATAAACTCAACCCTGAGATTATATATATATCTATCATTTCTCTTAAATAAATAAAGATAATGTAATCTTAGCTTATTTTTTAAGAAATTTTACAGATTAGACTTAGGAATATATCTTACGTTGGCTGTTGCTTGTTGACATCGTTATAATGTGACATTCGTCGACATGTAGTCAAACATATCATATCTGTATCTTTTTAAAAAAATCATAAAAAATGTACGATGTAACTGTATACAAATAAAAAAATATATATTTACATTTCAGGTTTTAATTAAACTTACTTTAAATCAGAATATAAAACCGACGGCAAAGGCAGGACATCTCTTCAATTCGCACCATAAAAAGTTTGATAGATTAATCAAACCCCGTGACATAATAAAATGTAGTCTGAGGACTGTCATTAACGTGTCTAAAATATTTGTACTTTTATCATAAAATTCAGGGGTAAGATTTTGATATTAAAAGTACAAGTTTTTTATGCAAGTTATTAACAACCCTTCATTAGAAAAATCCTAAAATGTATGCCTTAAAATAGATTGAAAACCAAACTATAAAAGCTCTTAATAATTAGCTAGGTTTGGAATATCGATCAACTCAAGATTTCATTTCTTGGTTTTTTCGTGATCGTGATCAAGAAGATCCTCCAACAATTTACCATCCAAATACTCGAATTCGATAACTTCTCTACCAGCTTGCACACCACTTGAAGAAGGCTCTCCGGTAGATGAAGTGGCGGCATTATTATAAGCAGCAGCAGCTGAAAATGTTGGTGGATATTCAGCAGGAAAGTTAAGAATCGCCATGTGACCTCTCATATCGAAGGCAGCTTTATCATAAGCTCTAGCTGCCTCCTCTGCCGTTGCAAATGTCCCTAGCCAAACCTTCACACCATTGTTTTTGGTGTCCCGGATTTCCGCCGCATACTTCTTCCATGGGCGCAGTCGAACCCCCCTATATTTCACCTCCTTTGTCCCTCCTTCACCGTCCTTTTGGTGGTCCTTGGAAGCCCCACCGTGATCCATATGTTACTAACTAAAGTTTTGTTCGTTTTTTGATTCTTATCTGATCAAATGTTTTATGCGGTTTAGAACTCTGGAATCATATATGACATATCTGAATATATACACTCCATTTTTAAATAGTATTATTAGTATATATGCGTGGCACTTGGTGGTGATGAGTAAAAAGTTGACATCGCCTATTATTTTTTTGATGACACATGTGTCACAATCATCGCTAGCAATTTAGTCATGCATTACAAAATTAAAAAGAACTAGTTCATGTATAGTTCGGAGTAAACACGAAAATGTTTAATATATATATATATTTTTTTATCTTTTTATAGAAAATAATTTATTTGTTTTATTAAAGTCTTGCAGAACTCCTCACGGATGGTATGAAAGTGTTTATCATATTTAGTTTAGTATTTTGTCTCAAATGTCGAAAACTTAAAATCTTAATTTTACCGTTATATCTTTACATACCAACTTAAAATCAAATTAATCAAAACAATTCTTTAATTAAATTATTAGTTAGAAAGTTAAGATATATTGTTAGTCCCAGTTTTATATAAATAAATAAACAAAACTAATGTAATGTACACTAGCTATTTTCAATTTGTGATGCGGAAATAAGTTAGACACATCAAATTTAAACACACTTTCTCGATGGACAAAAGAAACTCCTAAATAATCACTGAAACACATTTAAGTGATTACGTGCAAACTTTAAACATTCGCTAACTGGAGTTGCTAAGGAAGTTTATCGGAGTAAATATCACATGACAAATCTTTCCTATTTAATGAATCAGTTAAAAGATTTTATGTGTATATAACCGTGTACAAACATCCCTATTTATATGCAAACATTCCTAAAAGGGTTCGTAAGTGGGTTCCAAATGTCCCTCGTTCATTGGAATCCGACAAGAATATTTATTACGTCTGTTGTCCTTTCGCCAGGTAATAAATGCGGCGCCTATACACAAGGCTCAAGGTGATTTGACCAAATAGGCTTGTTGATCACTTGAGTGTATTATTGTCAACACTTGAGTGCATCCTTGAAGAATACTGAGCCGCGGAGTCTAGACAGGTTGTGAGGGGTCAGCAAGTAATGTGTCAACACTCGCTGACCTGGGACTTGGTTGTCTTGTTTTGATTATGAGACATGGACGTTGATTCCACTTAAGCGAGACATGACTTGTCTTTAAGTATTTCTTCGAACTCATTTAATCTTGCTAGTTGTGTGCATCAAAAGATCAACTCAGTGCTTGCTAAACTATACAACGAGCACCATTTGACGGTGGGATTTTCATCCCAACATATATGATAGATATGAGTGAAAATTCTACCATCTATACAAAAGCATTAGATAATTGATATTAATTTAGACTTAGAAAAACTTGATAGTGTAATTAAAAAGATTTTAAAAAATGTGGCTTTGATAAATTGTGTAATATGCATTGAAGAGTTTAATGTATTGAAAAGAAAGGATGGTTTTCCTTCACTATCAATTCAATTTTGGAAAGAAAAGTCTCGAATCAAACTTTTTCTTTTTCATTCCTTTCTTATGTATGTTAAAAAAAACTCAAATATTTTATTTTATCTTTTTATCATTTTCCTTTCTCCTATGAAAGAACAATGAAAAGGCATTCTTAAGGATTACTAATACGGTATCGATATATCCTAGAAATTAGAACTTCAGAAGTTGTTAAAAGTAACTTTATTTGAAATCATCATAAAAAAGTTACGAATTACTATACAACCTACAATTTTTTTGTTAATTAAATGAGATAGATCGAAGCCCACTTCAGAAAAAGATAGAAATAATTTATAATACAAGTTTTGTTTACGGAGTTGTAGCTAATTTAGCTCATGGCAGCTAAACACACTCTTTATATATATATATGGGTAGTGATAAATTCACAACACATTTTTGTCATGCACAACAATTTCTGCATTAAGCAGTTGTACATTATGCAGTAACCTGTTTGCAATTGTTGTAGATGGCAAAAATATGTTATGAGTTTATCACTTTTAGAATTTCTGGAGCTATATAAGATTTCTCTTTTCAAAAACTATAATCAAACAAGTGTTTCTATATTTTTTAAAAGAAAAAGCTTTAACGTTTGAGAATCTTAAAAGAAATTGTCAAACACACATTGGAAAGGAAAACTTGATTAGCAATGGGCTTGGGAAACTTGGTCGTTCCTGTTTTTGAATAGGCCCAAACCGTACGTGGACTTTAAAGTTTAAACCAGTTCAAATAAGCTATATATCTTTTCGTCTCTTATAGAGACATGAGTTTTGAAATATAAATTGTTCTGAATTTTGCCTAATGAACTTTTTATTATTAAGAAAGATATTACTTTCAAATCATACATTTCGTTTCAGTTTTGCATTAAAAGATAAAACATATACGTAATTCAAATATATAAACAAAGTTTTTTATAAATGATGATTGACGTTAAAACAATAAATTATAAATATAACAAAATCATAGTATTAAAAATACATACCATAGTATGGCCAATCCGTTCTCAAGGTATATATAATACATTATGCATATATAATATATATATATATAAAATTAAAATTTTATGCCTCTAAAAATGTGCCCAAGCCGGAGGCCGGGTTTGCTTCTCCTCTAGGCCTCCCCTGTTCATTATTATTATTATTTTTAGAAAGACAATTTGTAAAATATCCAAAATTGGACTATATATAACTCAGAACTTACCGGCTGTTGATTAATCACACATAATATTCACTATTGTTGACGACAGTATCATTATAAAGAACTCATTAAACCATCGATCTTCAGTTATACTTCTATCTATATGATCTCTAGAAAAAGAGTATCCTTATAACTTATTCCTCATCTAAAGAAATTACTTTATGTCTTAATAATTTATCTTTTCTAATAAACAGATTAATTATAATCAAAAAATAATTTTAGATAATAAATAGTAATCTATTATATTATACGGTAAATGTTTATTTGGAAACCATAATTAAGTTGAAAACTAAGAAATAAATCTCAGCCACATATCACCCCTCTTCTTCCCCTTCTTCTCTGTTTATTTTTTATTTTTACCTTGTTTTTTTCATTTATTATTTTATTTTAATTTTTTTATTTTTTAAAATAAAAATCTATTCCAAAACATATATATATATATATATATATATTACAAAGGGCGTAGCCCGTATGGCTAAGGGCAGAACCCGTCAGTGCAGGGCGGGACCATGACGACTAAGGGTGGAGCTTGTCAGATAGGTCACCCCATCACCAATCACCCCCTATGGGCTATGACCTATCACCCTACCAGCTACTTCTTATTGATACCCTTAAGGGCGAAACCCGTACTGTATCATCATCTGGAAAAAGAATTAATTTCTTTTGGTATGGATTTTTATTAAAAAATAATAAAAAATTACAAAAAAAAAAGGTCAAAAAATGTAAAAAACAAGGTAAAAAAAAAATCAAAGGGGAAAAAGAAGAGGATGAAAATATGTGACTGTGATTTGTTCCTTAGTTTTCAATCTTTTTCTAGTTTTCATTTGATTACAACTCTCTGTTATATATATATATAATTTACTTCTTCTAAAAAGATTTTCAAAATATAATAATCCATTAGAATTGTTTTTTTTCCCCTCTATTACATATAGAGAAACCTTTTAAATTTAAAGCATTGGAAAT
The DNA here is from genome assembly GCA_025447715.1 of Asclepias incarnata. Lineage (NCBI taxonomy): Eukaryota > Viridiplantae > Streptophyta > Magnoliopsida > Gentianales > Apocynaceae > Asclepias > Asclepias incarnata. Next base: position 9,962 of record JAOEHQ010000368.1, read on the forward strand.
GGCCTTATCATTGAGACCATTCGTAACCGTTCACCCTTTTCACCTACACTTTTTCTTGTCACGTCAGCTTCACCTTCTCACCACCTTTACCTTTTCTTTTCTCCCTTAACCATCCACCTTCAAATTTAATACCCCACATTACCCCACAATAAGTACTATATACCCAATCAAAATAAAACAAATAATTAAAAAAAACAAATGGACCCCATCTTTACTTCTTTCACCTAGGTGAACACATTCACCTACACCTTTTCACCTATCCTCTTCACCAACCCTCCTTAACCATTCACCTACTCACCATCTCTTTTCACCCACCCTTTCACCCATCCTTTACCAATGGTCTGATCACAATGAGTTCAATTTAAGGCCCACTGATATAGTGATATCCAAGTGACAGATAAAACCAAAAAACCTGATTGCATATAGATAGATAGTTGGAAGGCCCACTGATAGGAATCAAGTTTTAGATCCATCTGTATCTGCAATTAAGTCTCGTATGAGCAACTTCTAAGTTCTAACATGCATGCATCATGCCTTATAATATTTTTACCACTATATAATAATAATGAATTAAATTGCATGTTCATTTTGAATGATACAATTAGTAAATGTATAGTACGTAGGGGTTTATCAATTGTTAAGAACGAATAATTGAAACAGAACCATTAATTTGGAGCAAAAATCGATCGACATTATGATTCAGAACAAATAATTTTTGAGAACTATATATGTTTCTTTTGCTAAAAGGTACACTCACAAAACTGTAATTTTATAAAATCAAAGATCGGATTTCATTTTTTGGTTTTGTGATCATCGTAATCAAGAAGTTCCTCTAACAATGTATCGTCATAATACTCGAACTCGATAACTTCTCTACCTTGCACACCACTTGAAGAAGACTCTCCAGCAGACGACGTGGCAGCATTACGAGTATAAGCAGCAGCTGAAAATGTTGGTGGATATTCAGCAGGAAAGTTAAGAACCGCCATGTGCCCTCTCATCTCAAAGGCAGCTTTATCATAAGCTCTAGCTGCCTCCTCGGCTGTTGCAAATGTCCCTAGCCAAACCCTTGTACTGTTGTTTTTAATGTCACGAATCTCTGCGGCATATTTCCCCGATGGGCGACGTCGAACCCCTCTATACTTCACCTCTCCCGTCCCTCCACCTCCATCTTTTTTGTGGTCCTTGGAAGAGCCGGCGCCATGATCCATTTATAACCAAGGAAGCCAATAACTACTTTTTATTTTTATAGTAAATGAAGAATGTGGTTTTTTTGAGGTTCAAAACATGAATAACTGAATATTATAAGTGAGTTATATAAGGTGGCGTAGGGTCAATAATATCAAATGGTGACAGGGGCGGAAATACGAGAAGCTTTGGAAAGTTCTTTGATTTGGTATTTAACTTTGGTTTGGTTTGGTTTGATTTTGATTTTTGAAACGTGGGTCAATCCAAATTCCATTTGACTTCCTGACGGCATTTTAGGTTTGTGGCTCATATAGACCTATATATATTCGACACATGCATCATATATAGTCAATTCATGTTAGATAATCCTATGGTGGTCTTTTTTTCTAAAGTATGTTCTCCGATCCATCTTCACATGAAACCAGTGAGCTCACGGCCGCTCGTAGGAACACTACAGTAATTAACTTAATACGTTGAATATTTCTGTCTTCCTTTTCTTTTAAACATTTTTACAAAGTGAAAAAGAAAATATCATCAGTCCCGATCTCATGTACCGTATTGGTACTCAGAGCACACACCGCATAGAATTCATGCCCGGTGAAGCACCATCCTCACACATGGAGCACAAAATATATTTTCTCCATTTGCCTTTGACAAGGTTTGAACCCGTGACCTTGCAGTCTTCATCTTATGGGCTTATGTAGTCACATGGTGGCGGTAACATTTGATCTATGATCGATTGATAATATCATCAAATTATTCACAAATCTAAATTTCTAAATATATATAATCACACTTATAAGCAGGAATATATATACACAAGACATCTTATCAACCTTCACGCACTTGCAATTATAGAAAGGAAAAAAAAAATACCTTACAACTAATTGGATGTACAAATTTTAAACTTGCCACGCTTAAAAGTTTGAAAATCAATTTGTTATAATTTTTTTTTTGAAAGGTGTAAATTATTCACGAATGTCAGGAGGTCTAGCATACGTTGTTTTAATTGGGTTCGCGCTAGAGAGTCACCTCGCATAATAGATCTTCAATTTAAATCCCCTAATGAAAAATCTCTATCACCTAAAGATTTGAAAGGGAAAACCCATCAATTTGTTATACCTAATTTGTTTTACTTTTAGTATATAAATTTATCTTTCTACATGCTTGTATGTATGAACATGCATTTACATCAATAATAAATGTGAAAAGGTTATGATTTATAGTAAAATATTATATCTTTGCTATCGAAGTATTGTTATTTGCATTAATTAATTATTTATAAAGATATAATCCTATCTTATTAGAATATTGTTATGTGTAATCTTTTTCTCGTTATTATTTTACTTTCTTTAAATTTTAGGTTATTATTTTTATTAAGTTGCCCTTTTGACGAGTGGTACGTCACTCCAACTAACATGGATGCACAATTATTTACCGGATATTCTCAATACATCTTCAATGAGGTAGAGAACTGCGTCATCGAGATACACATCACGATCTTCGTGTAGATCTTACGGAGCATGTTTGACAACACGTCAATAACTAGATTTTATTATAAAATGTTGTTTAATACTTATTTTTTTAAATTATTGTATTTTTCTGTCATTTAATTATTGTATTTTTTTTTTTTGTAATGGAATGTTTTTTTATATATAATTATTGTAACTATTAATGTCACACCCCGCTAAAGCGGAAACACGGGGTGCACAGTCAAGCAAGATACATTGCACAAGTTTTATAGATCACAACACACATGCCATTAAAGATAACCAAAAGATACATCGATTCAGGGTATTCAACCCTTTAAGTTTAGATACAAACAGGAGTTACCAGTTACACAGGACTGTATACAAAGGATGTTGTACTGAAATCTCCATCTGACGATGATAATTGAAATACAACATGATGGAGTAAACGTTGAAGACTTTAAAAGACTTCAAAGTAAGACGGCTGACTCGAAAGACTAGCGGCCTAAATGCTAGGTCCTGAAAAGCATGAAAATCAAATGTCAGCTATAAAAATAGCTGGTGAGTTCATAGTTTCGTTTCCAAAGTTTTGATTCATAGTTTCGTTTCCAAAGTTTTGATTCGATGTTTCCCTGTCAAAGATGTTTCCCAGTCAAATTAGTTACAGTTGTAAATCATGATAATGATATAGATCCAAAAATCTATAATAAGATAAATAATAGTTTCAAATCATGAAATATTGAGTACATTGAGCTACTTACTAATCCGGTCATCCGGCGATTCTGCTCTACAAGTCATACCCTCAATAATATGACCCAGTTTTGGAAGTATTATGCATCACTGAGTGATCAGCTCAGGATGGAGAGATCCGGCACCCTCAAATAACGTTATCCATAAATACTTACGGTCTATCCCGATTAGTGGGAATCGATTAATAGTAGTACTCTCGCATCAAACAATGATTCCATGTGCCAATATAGTGGCATAAAAATGATTCCATAATAGATTCATATAGTTTCAGAAACAGTTGTCAAAATAATGCATAAGATTCGGTTCAAAGTACTAACAAGATTATCATATACACATGTTTAACCCCCGCCCATACAAGGCCTAAACAGTTTTATATGAAAATGTTGTTATACTATCAGTCAATGCTTTAGTATAAAAGTTTTAATAAAAGTTTCAATATAGTTGCATTATAAATGCCAAACAGTTGTAATAACAGTCGTATAAAATAGATGTTAAAATAATTTGGTATATGCTTTTCAGCCCGAAATTTAAATAATAATAAAAGTTGAAAAGGGGTAGTGAACTCACAGTGATTGTAGATACAATATAAATGATAGCAAGTGGAAAGGCACAAGAACGATAATCACGAGTATGTTGTTAGCTGAATAATGCTATTGATGCGAACCTATGATCAGATACATAGTCGAAAATTAAGAGATTTGATTCTTTTTCAAGAACCACTTTAGTTGTACTGCTCGGCTTTTGACTCAATAGAGTCACATTGACTCGCATATTTCAAATGTTTGATTAAGTTAATAAGAATACCGAAAGTACTGATTAGACACCCTAGGTGTTCGACTCTTAAAACTCAATTCATCATTAACAGAAGTTTGGCATTTTAGTGCATATGCTTTGACATTTTTGTTGATGTAGTTCGACATTTATAGAGTTTTGAACTTAATCATTTTCTGCCAATTTAAAAGACTTGATCAACTACTCTCACTCATATATATATTTCGACATGGTATAAAGTTGGACCTTATCTAGCAAGGAGTTCGATATGAACTTCGATATTGTTACTAGTTCGGCCAAAGTTCAGCTTTGCTAACCACTTAACACATTTTTGAGTCTTGGAAACACTTAAGCAAATAAGAAAACTTGCAAGCCGTGAAAACGACTAATACATTAGGAACCAAAACAGCCCCGAGTACCAACAGAAAACAACCTCGCAATTGGTCACAAAGTGACCTTGCGAGCTGAGTACCTTGCGAGCTGAGTGCATTTGCGGTTCAGCAGAAGAAAACAGCTGCGTTTTCGCAGCTTTGCTGTCCAGAAAACGACCTCTAAGGTCTGATCAAAACGAACATTTATCATATACATTTCCAGGAGCACAGAGGGTTCGGCTACCAAAACAAAATGTGGACTCATATAATCGTCTAGATCAGATTACAGTGCTGGAAAAAGGGCTGTCCAAGTGCAGTTTTTAAGTGATAATAATAAGCAATTCAGCTGGTCCCTTTGATTAATACATTCCGCATATAAACACCTAGTAATATCAACAAAACGAAATTTCATCTAATAATCATTCAAGAAATCGACTACCATATATACTTAGAACATTATCAACCTAAGCATTCAACGAATTTATTTTACATTTCAATCTTCAAGAGAAAAATTTCTATTAATTGCTAATAATACTGCCGCACCTATGAACTAAAAAAAAAATGAAATTCATACAACAACACTACTCTATGAAATACCTACAGTAATACACATACACATTCATATAAGTAGGGCCGACCTCTAAATCATAAAATAAGTTGATTAATTCTTGATCTTAATGGGGAAATTAAAAACGGAATCATCGTATATATTACATACACACGCAGCCGAATCATTGAACTAATCAAGACTCACATTTAAATACATCAAGTTCTTTATTTTCGAAATAAAATCAAGCAACAATTGATAGTGAATATAGTTACCTGAATTTGAAATATTATTATGCTTAAAATCTCGATCAATAGCTCCTTCAAGGACCGGTTCTTGATGGTGATGGAATGATGTAGTTTGTGTGTGTGTTTGAAATGATGTTGAGTGCAAGAACGGTTGAATGAAGTATGGTGAAAGATATGGTAAGACTTTTGTGTTACCAACTCTGGTTATATTTTCTTTTTAAAGAAATACATACATACGTACATACATCCATACATACATAAATTGTATTTAATTTTGTCACAATCTTTTGTGCTAGAAAGAAATACCAATTGTATTATTTTGTTAAAATCTTTAAATTTGTTAGACAAATTTTATAAAGATTATACTGTTAATTTGGCATTCCGTTAGTTACTAAATGTTAAATGTTTATTGTTTTTTTTTAAAATGTAAATGTTCCGAATTTATAAAATAAATTCGAGGGTTGGTTACGCGTTTCGCTACGACGGTACGTTTAAATAAAATAAATTAAATTAAACGTATAGATAAATAGTTATATACGTATATTGAAAATACGAAATGTTACATCCTCCCCCACTTGAAAGAATTTCGTCCTCGAAATTAAATTACAGTTATACTAAAAGTTGAGAATATTTATTCTTCATATAGTTTTTACGCTCCTACGCGGATTCTGGACCACGAGTTGAGTTCCATCAAACTTAAACGATAAGTATTCGACTATACCTGGTTCGCTTTGCATTACGATCTAGGATTTTGGCAGGTTCATTCACGATTTGAAGTTTGTCATCAATACGTACATCCGACGCCGGAATGATTTCAAGGATATGAGCTAGACATTTCTACGAGTTAGAGATATGAAAATTATTGTGAACGTTATCAAATTCAAGCGGTAGATCAAGTTTGTAAGTGACTGGTTCTATACGTTGGATGAGTTTAGAAGGGTCGATATCACGATGTTTAAGACTTACCATTATACTAAAACGAGTTGTGCCCTTTTGTGACGATACTCTCAAGAGTAGTTTGTCACTTACTTGAAATTCAAAAGGTTTTCTGCGTTTGTCAGCACATGGATTTCCACGGTCACTAACCGCTCTCAATCCTTCTTGGATGATTGCAGTCTTGTCAGTCGTTTCTTTCGAAATGGAAAGTTTTCACCAGCTATGCTCTTCGTATTCTAATCAATACTAAGGGAGTTGGCACTTACATCCATAAAAGGCTTCAAGTGGTGTACACTAAGGCTGGTGTAGTTGTTATCATGGCATGATAAATCAATCAGGGGTAAACGAAATGGTGTAGCAGTATTCTACTATTAACTCTTAAGTTCGAACATGCCTTCGAGTGGTTGGATCGTTCGCTCACTTTTCCCGTCCGTTGAGGACGACAATGGTCATTAGCGTTGATTTGAAACCTATTGTTCGATAAAGTCTTTTCCATAGACTTAACTTAAAGTGATTATCATACTCAACACTAATAGATAAAGATAACTTATAGTTTGATACTATCTCGTTGATATGTAAAGTGACGCCAACTGCTCCACATGATGGTCTTTGCGAATTAGAAGGAATTCGGTAGATTTGTAAATCAACTACGCTATTCCAGAAGGACTCACGAATTCGGTGTTTCGAACGTATATGATTCTTGGAAAATGTGACGCATGGTATAACAAATATGAAAGTTCATGATTAAGTGCAACAGGTAGTAATCATCCACTGGACGATTACTTAGTTTGCTATAACTGACGCATATAACAATACGTTTCCCGACGGAAGGAGTTAATTACTTAGATGGAATAAACCCTGATTAAATGAATTCTTGGCATTACGAGAAGTGACACTGCTCCTGACAGTACGCGATAAAAGTCACGATAAGGGTTTGTTGATAAATATCTCCATAATCGATGAGGAAGCGTCAATTACGTCTTAGTAGAAAGTTTTGGGTCGTCGAAATCTAGTTAATCGTGCTAGCGATATAAATCGAGTTCCAGAAATCTCAGGGATATTCATACGTGTTATGGAAACAAAAATATTGGTACAACTTAATGAAAATCATACATGTGATGAAACGGAAGTGTCGTGGATAATAACGCACGATGTTCAAACTGCCATGTCTTGTGGAGTAAATCCACTTACAACAAACAGTAAAAGAGGTTTCTGTCCTAATACATAACACTACAGATCCAGATGCATTACTAGATTAAAGGGCCTTACACAAAAGAAGAAAAGTTATGATTATCCAGTAGGGTTTTGTTGTTATGGTTGTTGAAAGTTTCTGTTTTGTGGGTTCTGGTTTAACCTTGGGCAACGAGCGCGAAGATGACCCAGGGCACCGCACTCAAAACAACTTTTAGCAGCGGTAGTTAGCTTGATCCTGCAATACCTAGATATGTGACCCATTCGATGACATTTGGTACAGGCGGTACAATTTCCTTCATGGTGAAGATTGCACTTGTTGCATTTCGGAAGGGTACCCAAGTATCGTCTTTGTTCATTGGAAGGGTGACCAGGCTGATTTGTTGGCTGACATTTTTGCTTCTTCTTCTTACTCTTGTTCTTACTGGTTGATGCGCCAGCCCTGACCTTTGGATTCGCTTGGCTAACCTCACGAGTAATTGCTTCCTTGACTTGGGTTACTATACTAGGCATTGCTGCCCTTAACCCTTCAACTACCAACTCAGCTAGTTGACTAGTATGGAAAGGAATTGTTTCATTCTCTATGATAGGGGATCTGGGTTCTGAATAGTCAGCAGAGTATTCAGAGGTGGATGATGACGAGCTAACAAGTGAAGGGTTCGACATGATAAACCTGGAATCAAGAAGGAATATCACTCAGTCACAGATTGTTTAACACTCTCAACCTAGAGACGTGCTACTAAGGAAATAAATGATTTTCAGGTAATTACTGACTCGGTAATCCATCACTGTTTACTAAGCTATCGAAATACACCTTATGAAGGAAACGTTACTAATACCATTCGCGGGAAGAAATAATCTCTAGGCGTATCCGTGTAGATGTTTTGTAAAGATACTATATATCCATCAATTGAAACCAACTGATAGATTTTTAATAGAAGGAACGTTGTTTGAGTAAAATTTGAGAATTATCCTTACGTGATTCTCATTATTTAAGTTTTTATTAATGTCGAATAATTAAAGTTTGAGTGTGATTGCTACGTGATTCGGAAATGGTAATGAGATCGAAAGATCGTTACTAATAAATTGAAGATTTATTTATGAATATAAGTCTAACCATGATACTACTTCCAATGCACTGTTGATGCTTATGTATAGGGTGTACCAATGGCTACCCACCACATCAACCATACATTGACGGTAATATCATCCCAACTTATACGCATGTTTATCAAAACATAGATGATATACTTTAAGGTGAAAGTTGTGTGCGAGTCATAGTTTCGGATATGACACAACAAAAAGTTTTAGGTGATACAGAGTCGACACAACCCTGTATCGATTAAATAATCAAAAGTTTAGATGATACTCGGTAAAAGTTACGGTATAACAATAAGTTAAGTGAGGATTACTTTGTTTTCATGAAAGTGCAAAATTAAACATAGAATTCAAGGGTTTTTGATTCCAACGTTGAATGTACGGTTTTGAAAGCATGATATGTAATAACTAACTTGCACAGAAGGGAGATAAATTCTTAAACAGACAGTTTTAAGATCAAATGCATACCATATGCATTCTATAGGAAAATGAAAGTTGTACGTCCAGTACATATGTATATTTTTATGTACATCCGGTACATAAAGTATGTTTACGGGCCAATACTATCCTAGCCGTCTTCGTTTATTTAAATGTTCTACGAAATCACTTTAAAGTGAGGTTGCAATTACATGAAAGTAAATGCAATTAGAATGATCGAGGTTCGCAAATTAAGGATAAGATAACCGTGTTGGATGAACCTTCATCGTTCGTGATTTGACGTGCATATTCTATACTATTCAGATAATGTTGCTGAATCACACCATCGGATTCAGTGATAGGAGGTAAATAAGGATCGTTCGGAAAGCCATGTTCTGCTAGACTACTCATGTGACGTTGATAAGCACTCACGGGTGTTAATGGAATTTCAGATTGTTCAATGATTGCGGGAGTTTCAAGAGTTTCGTAAGTTTAGTAAGTTTTAGTAAGTTTAGTAAGTTTAGTAAGTTTAGTAAGCTTAGTAAGTTTAGTAAGTTTAGTAAGTTTCCTCGTTACGCGACGGTGAGTGTGACGTGTTGAACCTGCCTCAAGATTCGAATTATCGTTATCCTAGCCTTCTCCGTATTGAACAAAAGTACAAATACGTTAGGCGACCGAATCTCTTC
>JAOEHQ010000379.1:0-19626 GCA_025447715.1 Asclepias incarnata
GTTAAAAACAGTCTCTTCAGGAAAGATTGACTTCTTTGTTGTTGCTATAACTAGTACCAGTAGGTATAGGTAAAATTTATATGCAATAGAAAATAACCTATTGACAATTGACTCTACATACACATAATATAGTTTGCTAAAATAATTGAAATTTGTTTTGTCCATATTAACTTGCTAGGCTAACTTTTAAACGAATTATAATGCTTCATTTCAATAAAATGATTTGTTATTTTGAACACCTAAAGATGCTGAAAGTTATTTCCTTACGATTTCCTAGTATTATTAAAGCACGATGGCAAACATAAATTTTTCTGGGTTTGATTTACATTTTTGAATCGTCACACTTGGAAGTCATTTATCAATGAGGCTAAGTAAGCATCATTCTCTGGTTGCACAACGGTGTAAGCTATCAAACAAGAGTGGGAGTAGTAATATCACACAACAGCATAACAAATCTCAGTATAAATGCACAATGTAAAGTAAATACTTTCCCGACTAGTTAATCTTTCAACCTCCAATATACTGTAGCTAGTAACTATGTTGAATATATGGCCGCAACCTAAACTTCCCAGTTCAAGGCTCGATTGGTTTCTTGTATTAATAAGTTTTCCAGGAACAAATCACTCCAGTGTCTAAATACAATGGGATACGGTAATTTGTTTTCTCGTACAAAAAGAAGCCAAGATCACCAAATCTTCTTTCTAACCCAAAAGAGTAGAATGACTATTCCAAGGACGATTGCAACAGGTGCCCATTTCCGAATAAAAGCCTGCAATTGGAAGTTTGAAAAACAAATGGGTGAGACAAATTTTTATGAACGAAAAATATGTTGACTTACAAACATTTGCAGTTAAAAACACTCTCCAATGAACCGCAAAAAACCTTTTAATTTTTGTTGAACGGCGATTGTCGAATAGCAACCCAGCCCCCAACCATCACAACGATGAGGGCCTATTCAGTGAGGGTAGTCGGTTGTTTTAACCGTGCCCCACTACATCCTAACTGAATAGGCGTCAAAGGGAAAACCCCCAGAGGTTGCTATTATATGGAATTAAAACGAGGCTTTTGTCTTCACCGGGGATTGAACCCCCTACCTCATGGGTAAAACCATGATGACGCAAAAAACCTTTTTATTGACTAAAAGATTCCCAAACATTTCCAGATGCAATTTTAATCACAAAGGCACAAAGCTAGTGGATTTGGCTCATTTGTCTATCGTGAGAAAGTTATGTTACAAAGTTGTAAATGCTAGGCTAATAGAGTTACTTTATGGCACCAAACAATGCAAAAATAGTCACCAACACACTAATCATTTCTACAAGAGTTTTTCGTCTTGAAGTAAATATCATACTAACCTGTCTATTTAAATCTTTTGCTTTGTCAGCATAGATGCGAGATTCTGAGGTTAATCGGCTTGACATTTGACTGACCTCTGCAAATAAATAAAAAAATGTTTCGACAACCTCATCCAATAATGAAGCTTCGTCCAAGAAAGCAATTTTTATTTGTACTTATAAGAGATAAGAACTTACGGTCCAGTTTTTCACCAACACCAAGAACCTCCTGCACATTACGAGTCATAACTTGGTGCACTTCATAAAGTTCATCATTCAACTTGGCAATATTCCGTTGAGTTCTAGTGTCCTGGTACAATTTCTTAGTCCTTTGTATAAATGTATCTATTTAAAAACAAAAGGGTTGATTAGATACATCAGTCTTAAGAATATTAATGTAAAAACCTATTGCTCATTCAAGAAGATCAGAATAGGCAACATTTACCAAATTTTATAAAAGCATAAGGTCTTGCTGCAGTTTCAATTTGATTTCCATAACCACGCTCAAATTCATTCTTGAGATCTTCAAGGTATTGAAAAGCAAGCTTTTTTGGGTAAGCACGATCACACATTGTCAAATAACATACCCGCCCTTCAATAATATAGCTGAGACATTCCGTTAAGGAAGTTAAACTCGTCATAGAAAAACTTCCAAGAGGAAAGTTGAAATACCAGACAACAATTTAGTACGCAATATATGCAACATATTCTGAAACAACAAGGGTAGAGAAAACGAAGGATACTGGAAAATGTAAGGCCCGGTTTCAATAGACATCCGGGACGCTTCATTTTGTCCTCTTGAAAGATTCTTGAACAAAGCCTTAACTTGCTGTTTATAAAACTCAGCATCCTGCAAATCACGCCCATCGTCGAGTCCCTCAGCTAGCGGAAGCCCGTCAGTAACACGAGCAATCATTGTCAGCTTCACCATTTTTTACCTTGAGAAACTATCACCTGCACAAACTCCATATACAAAATGTGTTATTTACGAGAAGTAGAAACCTGTTTCAAAAAGAGTAGCACCAAACGGATTTGTTCATGTTGCTAAAAACTATGGATCCCATCAAATTTATCACCAAAATAACCATTGTTTTTTATTCTACCACAAGTGCCTTAGCTCATACGCTCTTTCTATACTAAGTGTTTTTAAATGTTTATAAATAACTTTACCCGAAAATATATTGCATGCACCCAACTTTAAAACTTGCTATTGTATATATTTAGCTTCAACTAAGGTTACTGTATGCGACTCACAGTGTAGTGGGCCTATAACAACATGAAAACCACTCCGTGTTCAATGTGATGGCTCAGCGTGATAAGCATCACGGTGTGGATATGCATGTTTCATGGGGTGTGTGGGATTGCTTTTTCAAAACTAAGATACTCACTTTTTTGCCAAACACTTTGACTATTTCCGATTTGCAAATACAATAATCAGATAATCTCTCCAAACACCCTCTTAATTTATCCTTTTGTACCTGTCACGCTATCAAACGCCACTCCATGTTCGGTGTATGTTTTGATGATGTGGCAGCATGATTTGTTACACCATTCCGGAAACCGCCGACATGGCAGATAACATGACAATTTATATGGCTGCCACATCAGCATACATACATACATACAATAGCAATAATAAAAAGTTTAATACTTACAATAGAAAGCTGTAAAGTTGGATTTCGGGCAACTTTAATATTAGCTATATACATTGGGGCAAAAATAGATGTAATGATGAAGCCAACAATAAATCAAGTTACATCAAAATCTAATAAAAAATAATTATTATTACAATATAATTATAATAATGAAGTAGCAAAAAAATAGGGAAAATTACCGGGAATTAGAATTCAAGGATTAATAATAATGAGAATAATCATGTGTAAATTGGGGTAAAAGTTTGTTTAATCTGCATTGATCGGTGAGCGAGAATAATGAGAATGAAAAGGGGGGAAAAAAAAGAAGAAAAGTGTTAAATTTATGAAGATATGAAAAATTTAGGGTTTTGGAAGGAAAATTGATTGATTGATAGATTAAATAAATTGGGGGTGGATTTGTTGTTTAAGGAAGAGAGAGTTGTTATAAACTTATAATAACTTGAAGAAGAAACGCACACATGTTTTGAAAGTTTATTGGAGTATCAATCAATCAAATAAAATATGTATACATTTAAATTCTTAAAATTTTAATATAAATTTTGTATGCGACTCATATAATTTCTGACACCGAACACGACATGATACGAAGTTAACATGTTTCATGTTTAAACTTAACAGGTTTTATGCCGTGTCGTGTTTGAGCTTAACATGATTAGTTGTCGTATTTATGTTTGAAAAAAATGACATGATAAAACACGTTTACAGGTTTTGTGTCATTAACCCGTCAGAATTGTTCTAAATGAATGTTATGATTTGATTTTTATTAAAATATGTTATGTATCAGTTAAGACTTTTATGAACTTTTGTTTCGTTAAGGATTATTATGTCAAGAGATTATTATGAACTTTTGTTTCCAATTTCAATTTAGGACTTGAAAAATCTATTAACAGGTTTCTTAACAGGTCTTATCGTATAACCTATTAGTTATCGTGTCGTGTTTGTGTGTGGAAAAAATGACATGATTAGTTATCGTGTCGTGTTTGTATAAACCCATATAAGTGTATGTCAACCCTAAACTCATTTAATGGTGATCTTAAAATTTACATTTTTAAGAACAATAAATGGCTCATTTACCTTTCTATTTTAACCATTTTCTATTGGTTTAATTAAATAGTCAACATTAATTAATATATTTTTTACATAATCATTTCTGTATTTAAAAATGAGAAATGCTAGGTTTACAAACTAATTATAAACAAAAGTTTACAAACAAATCTTCCACTAATGAAATTAAGTCATTTTTTCTCTTTCTTCTTTCTCATTCTTTGTTGATTGGTCCACATCACACGCCACATGTGTTTGTAAACTTGTGTTTGTAATTAGTTTGTAGATCTAGCATTCCTCTTTAAAAATTACACCAACAAATAACAACCACGATATTTCTTTACCCGTGTGTTAAGAAAAATTCAAAGTTAACGGTCGACGAAGCCGACAATCGTCACTCTTGCCCACATATCATTAGAGATGTTTTTGAACATCATTTTTAAATTGACTTAGTGGCTTAGTGCTAACTTAAATGTGTTGATAAATCATTAATCGTCATGTGCATTGCGTGAGTACGATTCATGTTATTTAAGGCAAAGCTTGATTTTAATAAATTGGATGCTCTGATTGGTCAATTGAATTTTAGACCAACTATTTTTTTTTATCAATACTAGATTTTGACCCGTGTATATACACACGTAGATTAAAATAACTATAATGTTTTAAATAGTTTTATGTATAATGATGATATTCGGTTTATATATAATATAGAATGAAATTGTTAATAAACAAAATTCATATATTATCAAAAGGCGAGTCTAGAAAGTTTGTAAGATTAAATGTACATTTTATAGTCCAGTACATAATATAGTGGTTTAGGTTTTTTTTTTTTTTTTCCTTAAACGGTGAATTATTTATTAGATGGCTCGAGAATTTACAGTGACATCTAAATGGACAGTATGCGGACCTTGAACCCACTTCCTATGCTACACTTGTTACCACCCCAAGAGATATCTCGGGGTTACCGCGAGGAGAAAAATCTGTAGAATGAGACTCGAACAACCTCACCTAAGAGAAATAAATCCCACCACCCAATATGAAAACAGGTGGTAGTAGTTTGTGTATCTAGTCAAAAGATTACGAGATAAAGTACATAACTACAAAACTAGATCAATTTTTCACGTTATTTTATAAATGAAGATAAACTATATTTGTAATTTTGTAATTCTAGAATTACAACAAGAACGACACATTCTAGATCATTAATTTTTCACGAACGGAGGCCGAGCCACCGGTTTTCATTCCGTGGTGTTTTTGATGTAGTACCATACAAGTTCCAGGATGTCTGCCTAATGAGATCGAACATTACATCAGTTGAATGGGATTGTTTAGCCACGTCTCCCAAGACAAGTTAGCATCTTTACATCTTGGTCTAATCCACATAAAGGAAGTCCTGATAACATCGTGAAAGATGGTATTGCAACTTTCAGAATTGTCAACAAAGGTAGACTTGTTTCTATTGATAAATACTAGTCTTAATGCTCGTACGATGTACGGATTGTCTATATGTATTGTCTGATTACATTTCTATTATATATATATAAAAAAAAAATTGAACATATTAAAACATTGAAATATAAAATTTTTAAGTATATTAACCAAAAATAATACTACATAATATATTATAATTATAACTACTTACTTGAAATTTATTACATAAATCAAAATGACAATTCTTTTGTATTTTTTAGAAGTAAATTTTTTTATAAATAGATATAAATTTTTGTTAGTTGTAATAAACAAAACATGATATATAGCTACCATGTAAATTATAATTAAAGGATGTAACCTTAACGATTGAATCAATTTGCATCTTAAGTTTCTTTTATTAAAATTCAATTAGCTTCACCCTAAAATAATATTTAATATATCAAGTGAGAATTTACTTTTTGTTTTCAATAACCAACAATATAAATTAAATGTTATGTTACTATTAAGCTAGTTAGAGATTATCGTGTATTTAAAATCGATAATAAAATTGTGTTAGTTATATTAGTAGATGTAGTTTAAGTTTGTAATATTATTTTAATAATATTATGAATTTAAGATTACATAAACATGATATAATAAATAAATTAATGATGATAATCCATATCTATCTTTGAAAATGTAGACAATAGATTTTTGTTTATGAATAAGTATTACATGCCTTATAAAACTCTTTGTTTTATAGCGTGGTATCCGCGCAATGCTGCGGCGGTGATGGTGGCGGCGGCGACTGGTGGGTGGTGGTGGCGGCGGCGGGTTGTGTACGTAATTGATGTAAAGGGGGTAGTGTATGTATTTTAAGAGTTAAGGGATAAATGATGTAAATAGGTGAGAGTGATATATTGGTCATTTTGCATATCCCAAAAGTGTAACTTTTCAACATGGGTCTATAAATTTTATATAGTAGTATAGATATATAAATAGATAGATATATTGAAATTTATTATTTAAGACAACTAAAAAAATAGTATCTAATAAAATACTTTTTAATTATATATTAGGTAATTTCAAAATATGATTATTTTAAATTGTCTAAATATGACACATGTCGTTTAAATAAAGGATCACATGCCGATCATCAATTAATATTAATATTTTAGTTGCACTTACCAACTCTTATTTCAGTATCAACGTCGATAGGCGGAGTTGATATTCAAGCTTTCTTCTTGCCACTTGCAACTGCAATGTGCAATTGGTGATACAGTGTTGCCAAAAAAGATTTAAATCATTGGTGTAATGACTTTTAGTGACAAGGGTGAAACTAGGAAATGATATGAACGGATATATAGAGGCGGCTGTTTAACTAGGATATCTAATGTGACCGGCCACTCCCAAGGTTTACCCAAAGAGGGTTCGGTCCTGAGAGCTCTTATGAGGAAATACAACGTTTTATTACTAGGTCACCTTGTTGAAACATGGAAATGAAGGGGTAAGGGTGACACAATAGTTTCCAACTTTCAGCACATAACAAAATGCAACATTATCAATATTGCATCTTGAGCAAAAGGAGATGGATTCTACCAGTTGCTCAATGCATCCACGTCTCGTAGACACTCATGTGCAGGTCACAAAACACACTTTTTTCCATAGATGGCCGGCCATTCAATGTACGATTTGACTGATCAGGAAAGACACAATCATATAGAATTGAATAAACTACAGAGCACATTTTTCTAGTTACAAACTATTCCATGCATATTTGGCTAAATTTTAAACTTGTATACCTGGAAAAAACAACTATACAAGTAACCAGAATAATTGAGATAACCATTCAAATTTTCAAGTTCAAATTCAAGTGTTTTGTGTACATAGGGCAAAAAATGGGAATACTTGCTCCATAAGGACTACAGAATTCAACAATAAGGTTTTGGCCAATTGGCTATTTAGCTCATGGAATACAATATACAACCAAAAATAACTCGAAGCTGACTACCACAACATATAAAGAAATGTTTGCCAACCTCAATCATTCTCTATTTTTTTTTTATGTACCTATCATTCAACGACCACCCCCAAAGACTACCTCATCTCAGCTTTGAGTCACTTCCCTTGCTCCGGAATGATGACAAAGAGAAAAATGATCGAGGAGCTGTTGAGTTTAAAGCAAAGTGTAAGTGAACAATCAGAAGAATAACTTTTACTTAAAATCCGAACAAAACTAATCATCTGAATATCTGATATAAGCCAAAAATAATATTTTTCTTTTATGTTAAATCGCAAATATCCCCCATATGACAAAAATAATCAGAAGGATAGACGTACCCTTGATAGAACTTCCAGAGAGGTGATCTTCCCTCAATCTAAAGTTTGCTGGAGGTGTTGGGATTGAGCTCTGCGACGTATGCACTGTGATGGGAATGAAAGGTATAAATTATGAAATCCTACTAATAACATTGCAGCATTATAGCATGAAAATTCATCAAAAAAAAAAAACAGTTCGCAATAAAATACTGGAGATAAGTGAGGTCACCTTGATCTGTGAAAAAATCGGATTCGTTGAAGCTGCCTTCATGTAAATACCCCATTCTTGACTTTCTTAGTTCATCTGATGACCGATTGGAAACATCTCTAGAATCTTCTGTATCGTCATCTCCTTCAGAAGTTGTAGCAGAAATCCAATCAGCAATATTGTCAGTACCACGACTTTTCCTTCCGAATTTCAAAAATCGTTTAAATCCTTTCGTCATATCTCTACGCGATTGGAGACCAGAAGAGGAGTTAGCAACAAGAATATTATTTTGGGCACTTCCCCATTTCTTCCTCATCCGGGCTACATCTTCCGCTGTTGAATTCAGATTCCAAGATTCCATGTTAGCATCATTATCGTGAGTATAAGAAAAGGGGTGATGGATGCGTGAATTCCATGACATCGGGCTTTCACCAGGTGAGTCTTGCATGGGTAATTCAGTGGTCAAACTGGGGTCTGTCTGAGCGTTTCCAGATTCAGAGTTTACCAAACTCTCATTTTTCAACTCCATCTCATCTACCACATCTTCTTGACCTTCAGTTTCCAGGATCTCAAACTCTTCTTCCTCATCATCTGGCTCATATTCTTCTTCGGTTTTCATGACCATTGAAGCCTTCAGTTTTGCAATCCCGCTTCCACCTACGCTGTTATTCCTCCTATGAAAGGACTTGGGTTCCATGTTTTTCGAAAACTGGGTCAAAATGACACTGTCTGAACTCTCAGAAAGATTTGGAGGGTTCTTCCTCAAGGACTGAGATCGTCCCGCTTTCTCTTCCTTGACAGGTTGTGGCTCTTCATTGGTACTTCTGCTGCGTGTATGATTTCTCAACTGAGAACGGGTAGCTGCTTTGCTGGCTACAGAATACGGCTTAGTATTCTCTTTTCTCAAGTCTGAGAAGTTGGGAACAGATTGTGCAAGAGGATTTTCTGATTGTACCCTCCGCCTCCCAGAACTAGAAGCTACTTTGGTACCTGATCTTGGAACTGGTGCAACTGGAGTACGTGGTGTGGCTGTAGATGAATTCTTCACTGGTAAAGGTTTTCTACCTTGAACATTTTTATAAACACCATTATTGTTAAGTTTCAGTTCTGAAAATTCAGATAAATCTTCATCATCTTCGAGCTGCCCAAAATCTAATGGCTGCTCCCTCTTGAGAGCCGATTGGGCATTGAACGACCTCAATCTTTCAGCACGTCGACGGGTAGTTGATACAGAATCTTGTCTATCAGCAGACCATGAAAGTTTGGCCTTTATTTCAGCACTACTACGCTCAAGGCTCTCATGCATGGCTTTCATCCTAGCTTCTTTTTCTGCTTTATTAGAACCACCCCATTGTTCCCTTAATCTTTCCTCTCTTTTTTTCATGTAGCTATTATAGAACTTACCTCGTGAATCATCGGAATATTTAACTTCAGAAAAACTTCGTTGAAGTGCGTCTCTGTGATTCTGACCATCTATCGCTGTGAATTGAACAGGAGAACTATATTCTGTTTTTGGTTCACGAACTGGAGTAGGAACAGATTGATCTTCTGAAGGCTTAGTTCTACGTGCATTATTAGGTTGATCCACGGGAACTCTAAGTTTATGCTCCGCGTAAAGCTTTTCTAGTTCATTTGCTTTCATTTTAAGGTCATCGTTGAGTTCTTGGTTCCCTTTTAATTGTCTAGACCTATGCACTTGTTCAGCAACAGGTTCTTCCAATGGCATTGAGCCAGACCCCACCTGAACAAATTTACCAGATGGTGGTGTATTACTGTACCCATCAACATATCTGCTTTCATCCCTCGAAACATTCTTTTGAACCTTTGCTTTTTGGAGCCCAGATTCACCGAATTCTTTCTCTGCTGGTGCATTATTTTTCCTGTTAACTTCCTCGGTTTCTGCTGAATAATTGGACCTAGCTTGGGAACGTAATGAACTGATCTCAACCCCTCTATGCTGTGAAGCAGCTACAACTTCCTGAAATTTTGATCCTGAACCACCTCTCTGATGACTCATAGTATTCTTTGAAGAAGCCTTTAATGTCATTGGTTTGGGCTGGGGCTCAAATTGTTCTGCATCTGCTACATGGTGTGACGTTTCAACATTTGAATGCCTGAAATCTTCTTGATTACAACCATGAGAAGACTTGATCTGAGCATGTGGTTTTACGCGTACCTCCAGTGAATCATCGTCTGACTTGGTTAAGGATGACCAAGACTGCGTCTTCTCCAAAGTAGAAGCCGGGTGGTTAGAACCAACAGATTCTTCAGGCCTAACAGAAATTTTCTCAACCTTGGTTATTGGGTCTTCCTCACCCCTACTAGAACTACTACTCGCTTGATCTATCAAATCAGGTTTACTTTTCTTGACCTCGGTTGGTGTCTCATTCGAAGGCGGCTTTGGACTGTCAGTTCCCTTCTCAACACTCAAGTCAATGCTCATATCACTAGCACCACTCCATCTTCTAAGAACTGCCGGAGGAGGAGCTGCATTTGAATTTGAAACATCAGATGAAAGCCTACGAAGCTCAGGCTTAGCAATGGCTGGTGGTTTTCCAGCACTCCCGGTCGCAGAACCAACCTCTTTCTGTTTGTTTTCAAAAAGATTAATCCGATCTTGCACACTTAGCCTCCTAGAAGATGGCTGGGTAGCTGTCTGAGCCAACTGTTCCTCAGCCCCACCACTAGCAACGTCTTCTTTCTTTATTTTTTCATTCTCAGAAACCGTTTCATCTTTTCCAATGCTGCTAGGTTGTATAGGGAAGTTGGTTGAGGAAGAGGATTTGAGTGGAGGGTTAGCAGACTGGTCGGCTGTAGTTGTGGTGGTCGTTGGTGGTGGGTCGTCATCGATTGACATATCTGAGCTGTTTGAGCACCGGATGGCTTGATCTCTGAAGATGGACTTTGATGAGTGGGTGAACAACTCGGGGCGTTTATCATATAGTGATATGTATTTACAAGAAGCTTCGCTGCATAATGAGTAAAAAAATATATATTATATCTTCAACTTAACAATCAGAAAAGAAACCAAGAAAAAAAAAAAGAAACTATAAAAAGCATCTTACTTTAAGCGAGTGGCACCAAACCTCTCAGCAAACAACTGAAGGTCAGCTACTGTGTCATGGTTAAAGCCAGCAGAAGCAGCACGAGCACACGCTGTATTCAAGTCCTGCTTCACAGCAGTTAGCCTTACATCAATCGCCCTCAAAAGTTCCTTCCTGTAAATAACAAGATGTTGCTTTAAAGTTAATCATGAAGTTAAGCAGAGATGATGATGACCATGCAACAAACAGTAGTTCAAGTAAAAAGGAATAAAAGTGTACTTAGAGATCACAAACTATGAATTAGTTTACTTTTATGCATAAATTCATAAAGCCACTCGTACGCGGCCGCAGAAGGGGGGGAGGGGGGGGGGGGGGGGGGGGATTGAGAGAGAGAGAGAGAAAGGTTACTTTGTTGCATCAGCCCTGGCTGTCGTACTTGATCTACCATCACCTGGATTATAGCAAGGGTAGCAAATCAGCCAACACTATTAGCAGCATCAAATCCATTTAGAATTAAGTTCCAGTGCTCCAATCCTATTTTTAGAGGAGCCAGTTTCAACCCATTTACGAATGGGTCAATTGGAAATATGATTCATTTCTTGCGATTTAACCGTATAAAATCATGAAAACTAGCTAAAAGGAAACGTAATAAAAATCATATTCAGGGTAATTTCAATGCATAAAACCTCCTGATCATTTTCTCAAAAGAAATAAGATTCTTATTGATATACTACGACTATTCTAATCATGTTTTTCACACTAAATGTATACATAAAATCTTAAAAATTGGCAAGTATTTCAGGCCAGGTTGACCCAACCCAACCCATCTCGTTTTGGCACATACCAGTTTTTACCACCTATTACTAACCCCGACGAGTTTCAAGCATCAACAGCCAGAATTAATGAAACTTGAAAGTTGAAACTTTGTTACATAAATTTAAGAACAAATCAAAATGTTTTAAACCCTTCAATCTGATAGGGAGGAGAATATATTTTGCAACTTTTGAGGATTACAGAAGATATCATAAGATTCCAAAATCCCAAATGCAATTTTTATTTACACTAAGATATCATAAGAGTCCTAAGCAAATTCAAGCATGAGTAGAAAAGAATATAAGAAACTAAGGAGAATGTGTCTCAAGCTATCTTCTGTAGTATTGGATGCATCATTTTACCTAAATTGCATTTTGGGGATGGATTCATGAAAGATAGAGAATAAGAGTTCAAAAATGTGTGATGGGAGATGAAAAAAACGTGTGAGCAAAAAGGATGTTGCCAATGTATTATATGGATTAAGAGCAAAACTGGGGCTCAAAAAGAAGTCTTGGTCATAACAGATATCATATTTCAACATTGTCCACTCCTCTTAAGAAGAAATTACGAGAACCATAAGTCGGTTTATTTAAGAGCCCCTTCTTTTGTTAGAAACTAATGGTACACTGTAAATGCTACTTAGGAACTGATTATCAACCAATTATCCTTATGTAAAGATATTTATGAACATTCACATCAGTTGTAACTTCATATTATTTTATTCAAACTTTTCGTTCATAAATCAAGTAAAAAAGATGATAGTCTATATCACATACCTGAGTTACTCTGGTCAGATGATCCCTGAAATTATGTTGGAAAAAATCCAAGTCAGGATAAAACCTTTGAATATAATAAGTTAATAACACCAAGAATGAATGAGTATAGTTCAGGAGAACATACAACATACCTGTGAATATATTCTACGGGCTGCTTCTAACTGAGACATCTCAGCATCATAGGTAATCACTAGCTCTACAATTTCTGGTGTACTTACAAAACGCACAAACCTAGTAACACAAGCTATTAATTACATAACTAACATACCAAAAGTGATCATATATAATACTAATCTTCTATAGTGACAATCCCAATACCTCTCAAGGGTTCCCTTTGTGAACCACGAATCCACATTTTTATGTCTATCCACTTCAAGCTTTATAGATTGAGCCGACAACGCGATCTGTTCCTCTACAACCTTCAAATGAGTCATAAACGGCTTCACTAAACCAGACGCAAGCTTTTCAGTGTTTCCATTAATGGAAACAACCAATTCACATCTACACCAAAAAAAGCAAACAAACCGTTAAGACAAACAACACTTAAAAATACAAAATAACTACAGTTGTAAACTGAACTAACCTTGAATGTCTTGGTGAGAGCTGAAATGCTGCATAATCAAGAGGTGTATCTAATTCCATCTTTTACCAAACCAACTTTAATGATCCCAAGAAAGCCCAAAAACCACAATGTGAATCTTTTATCTCAAGTAAACATAAATAATATAAACATTTAAGTCAGGGAAGCAGCGACTCTGCCCCTATGACTGTCTGGATTGCGTATACTTATTGTTGTAATATAAACATTAAAGATCCTATATTTCCAAATATGAACTATTTGACCTAACTCAAAACTAACAAAAAAGACAATAAAATTGAAATGTAAGACTGACCCAGATCTGATTATTCACAAAACCATCCAAATATAAAGCAAATTTCCTAAAAAAAATTACCAAAAAAATTGAAACTTTATATATAAAATAAAACCCTAAAAAACTTCCAAGATTATACACAAATCAATAAAATTAGCAAAAACCGAAATCAAAAATCATACCTTTATGATAGCAACGTAAAGATCTTTAAAAACCCACAACTGATCCTTGATTTCAGTTAAAAAACTTCACACACATTGTGGTTTTTACTGTGTGTATTCAAAGAAAAAAGGGGGGTTTTTTATGGGGTTTTTATATAAAAAAAGATAAAAAGATGAAAACCCTACAAAGTAAGTAGCTGTCTTTGTGTAGATGGGTTTTGCTTTACTTCTCTCTCAAACCCCATTTCCCATTATCTTACATGTTCAAAATCTTTAAAAAAATATATAATATATACATACAGTGGGTGTGTATGTATAAGTATGTGTGGGTGTGTTACTTAGACAGAGTACACTGTAAATTGTACCATACTACCATGGATGAGAAGTTGGAAACTAAACAAATGATTTTTTTATCTTGTAATTTGTTGGTTTGTGATTTTGTTGGTTTTGAATTCACCAAGAATTAATTTTTTATTATATCAGTAATGGTGTTTTTAATTGTAAACTTTGACTTTAAGTAAAGAAAAGACAAGAGAAGATAAAAATAACCCTTTTCTTTTCTATTTTTAAAGATATGTTTGAGTGTTGATTAGATATTAAAAGTTGTTTTTGAAATTACCTAACAAATTTGATGATGTATAATTACCATTTTTTTAAAAACCTTTTGTTAATGTTATATAATATAAATAATGGATTGTAATCCAAAGAATCCAAGTTTTAAGTTGAGTCCAAACTCCTAGGGGATTAATTTTAGCCATTGGATCATTCTTGTCGATGTATAGGATTGAAAGTTATAATCTAATTAAAAAAAATAGACGAAGGGATATAATGGTAATATTATACTTAAAAGATAAAACATTTATCATCTTCTATCCCCCTTTCATCCCCTGCCCCCAAAAATACACACACACACTCACACACAATTTCTCTCATCTCCAGCGACTTTCTCTCTCTCCTACTCCGATGACTTTCTCTCTCTCCTCCTCCGGTGACGACGACCACCACCATCTCCATTATCTCTGGCCACCATCAATACACACATACACACAAACAAATGCGATCACACACACTCTCTCTTTCTCTCTCATCTCCTGCAATGCATCTCCAACAACAAGGGATCGCCTTCGACCATCCTTTGCCCCTAATCTGATGGGATGTCATCAAACATTACGGGTTTCGGCTTAAAAGTTCTAGGGGTTAGCCAGCTAACCGGCTAACCCCTAGAACTTCTAACCCCAAACCCTACAGCTTGCTAATCCCAGGGGGAAGCTAGGCCCTCTTTTACCCCCGGTGTGATGTCATCAGATAGTACGGGTTTAGGCTTAGAAGTTCTAGGGTTTAGAATATAATTTTTCAAATCAAATGTATTGTTTTTAAGTAAATCAAATTTTGTGAGTTTATCTTGATTATGTACCAAATCAAATTTGATTGAGTTAAGTATTAATAAGTAATAAATGTTAACATGTGAGCGGCTTGTATAATCAAACGTGATTGGTTGTATAAGGTCTATTTTATTGGCTTTTCTAATCAAATATTGAGTTAAGTATTAATAAGTATTGGATTTTAACATGTGAGTGACTTGTGTAATCAAATATGATTGGCTGTATAATCAGTAAATACATATATAATCAAATATGATTCAGTACATACACTTTAATTTAAACATTTCATCTAATACCTTGTAAGCAAAAATTTTCTACATTTGATTGGCTTTTGCAATCTCATTTAATTGATTTAAGCATTAATAAGTAATAAATATCAACATGTGAGTGGCTAAAATAATCAAGTATGATTGGTTGTATAATCAATAAATATGTATATAATCAAATGTGATTTAATACATACACTTTGGTTTAGACAATTCATCAAACACTTTGTGAACAAAACTATGCAAAGAAATTTTAAACAACAATAATTAAGGATACAACTTTTCATCATATGAAACAACAAAAATCACGAGGAAAAAAACTAAAAGTCATGGATAAAAGTGGTTTGCTTATCCATTATTTTATTAAAAAAAAACAAATGAAACTCCGTAAAATCTCGCTCTAATAACATCTAAAACATCATCTTCTATCTTTTGTTTCTGCTGGTGGTTTGAGGTGGAGATCCAGACGGGGGAGAGAGAGAGAGAATGGTGGTGGTGGTTGTTGTCGTCGCCAGTGAGAGAGAGAGAGAGAGAGAGAGAGAGAGAGAGAGAGAAAGAGAGAGAGAACAACTGTGTGTATGTGTTGGTGATGGTGGTCGGAGATGATGATGGTGGTGGTGGTGGTGGTTGGAGATGATGGTGGTGGTGGTGGTTGCCGTCGCATTTAATTGGGGGGAGGGTTAGACTGGGAAGGGTTATACTTTGAGTGCAAAATTACCAGAATACCCCTCCATATTTTGTTTTTAATTAGGGAATAAGTTTCAATCCTAGACATTGATGGGGATGATCCAATGGCTACGATCTGTCCCTTGGTTTCTAATAAAAAACTTGGATGTAAATGAACAAACCACTACAAATAATATAAATATATGATATAGTATAATTTATTGAGATAGAATCTTGTTTGATTTATATTTTAATACGAGCTGTGTTAAACTTGAATTAGAATCGTTCAGTTTAGTTTAAGTTAACCTTCATAATACAACACGATTAGTTTCACATAAATTTAAACTTCAAAAGCTTAAATAACTAAAGAGTATTCTTAGCATTAGATCATATGAGTTAGTGTACTTGATCATTTTTTAAAAAAACTTTTGATACATTACCCAATACTCTCTTTTTAATCACCAATGTCAACCACCCTTTACTAAAATTAGCGTGTATTTGACTGAACACTGACCGTCCGTGAATAGTTGTAGTCATGACTTGTTTCGCTTCACAAATGTTTTATCTATAACAATACCTGCAAATGGCAACAATAAAAAAAACCATCCAAAACTAAACTACATAATCTGCAAAATTCAACACTTGCACAAGTGTGATCGAGGTCGTTGACCCGTTCAAATAAGTAAACTAATTATAATTAACTAGCAAGGGTAAGTCGAGTGTCGAATCCACGGAGAGTCTATGGAAAGTGCTAAATTTATAAACAAATTAATTAAACTAGACATAAACATAAAACTCGTTTTGATGATTGATTCAATTAAACTACAATGACAAATTAACTTCACAAACTTAAACAATTATAACAAAACAGATCATTCTCATAATCCCAATTATGTTTTCAAATGTATGATCTAACTTATGTTCGTTGGAAATCACATAGACATGATTCGTTATATGTTTGGATTGAACAAATGTCAAGAACTAAGTTATTCGGTTGTGATGATTCACGATAATGAAAACCGGGGAATTGACACAACTAAATTCTCAATTCATTAACTAAAATTAATTACAAGTTCATAAGAGATCATTTCAATAATAATTGATTAACAAGAATTGAAATCAAATGATAGATGAAATTGCATTCAAGTTACGAAAATGTAATTGTTCATACAATCCAAACAACATTAGATGATAAAATATTCAGAGATTAAGCACAATCTAATCCAACTTGAACATAAGAAAGATTAAATACAAATGTCTTACATAATTGTTCAAATGAGAATGATCATAAAAACCTTAGCCTAACATCTCCATTGTTGATTCTTCAATTGGAATGATGATCTTCATGAAATATGTGAAATATTGGTGTTTTTGGGGTGTTGGAACTGCTCTCAGGAACTGGAATATGTCTGGTAACTTCTCCAAATTCGTGAATAATTGAATTGTATATTGAAAAGTGAGACAAAACCACAAATTTCGGACCCATGACCAGCATCTGGCGTACCGTACGACCTAGGTGACGTACGGTACGGTCTTCTCCATCTTTCACTTTCCATTTGGCCTCTGATCTTAACTTGTTGTACGCCACAATACGCTGAAACTCAAAAATGGGGACCGCCGTACCGTGCGGCCATCACCACCGTACGGTACGGTCCAGCTTGTAACACCACCGTACCATACGGCCATAGCCACCGTATGGTACGGTCCTTCTGATTTCGACTTTTCCATTCTCGTTATTTTAATGTTCCGTTCTCGATCCAATCAATTCCCAAACGTAACCTGTGGCCTGAAACACTTAACAAGCATAACGTCCGCCTATTCTATGATAATCACACACAAAACATGTCCATTTTGCATTTTAAACATCATACAACTTGGCCCTGATCACATTCCCCAACTTAATCCTTTTTCGTCCCGAAAAAGTGACACAAATGGAATAAATATCATTGAACCAAGCTTACACAATTCATCTCAAAAGAAACATGAAAGACATTAATGACGATTGTTGATATATTTTGTCCACTTTAAACTTAACCAAAAATTCTCAACCAAAGTCTTATGCTTTTTAAGAATGTACATTATTATCATTGTGGTCTAATCACCCCCACGCCGAACAATCTTAGTATCTTCTTACCCAACCTCAAAGTTTATTGAAGATCAATAAGGAACAACTTGAATAACCATAGACGATGTACTATTTTCAATTCAAGGATTCTTTTCTGTAACAGCCGTCACCGGAGTCGTCTCGACAGCTGCTCGTTATAGTCGTGAACGTGTCGTATGTCTGGCCATAGTCGTATAGAATCGATGTGTAAGTCGTTAATTAAGACGTTATTTATGAGAATAACACGATTAGAATTCGTTTAGGTCATTTGTGTCATTCGTCGTGGAAGGTAATCGTGTGACTCGTTAATGAGAGTAACTATTAGAATTGCCAAATGAGTCATAAAATCATTTTATCGTTTAATGAGTCGAAATTTCAAAATATTTCGTCTGGGTCATATTTATAGTCGTTGCGTGCGTAATTTAAAAAGGTTTTATTTGCTTCGGTCGGAACATTTTAAAGATGTTCGGTACTCGCTCGGTAATCAAAAAGGACTAAATTTGTAAGAACATCTGGAAGGAAGGATCCCCCTCCTCCCCTCCATATAAATAGATTTTCCTTCCTTTTCTTTCATTTCACACAAACAAAAACACATACTTTTCTCCAACCTCTCTCTAAGCTCCTTCTCTCTAGGAATCTTCATGAAAGTCGGTTTTAATCAAAGGCTTTACAAGGCATGTCATTTGTATTATGATTTTGTTGCTTAATCTTGTTTATTTTCGGATTTAAAGGCACTTTCTTAGTTTTACAAAAATATTATTATTACCATTGTTATCTAGAAATCATCATTCATCTCGGTTTTGAGCGGGGAAAAACAACCAAAAACTTACCATATTAATTTCGGAACTTTCCCTAAACAACCCAGAGCTTGGAATCGCGTTTTTGAGTCGAAAAATGGTGTTTTTCGTGAATTTCAGCGCTGAGCTATGATCAGATTTGGTTGGTCAATTTCGGTCAATCTGACCGAAATTAATTATTTTCGGTTGGTCAATTTCGGTTAGTTTGACCGAAATTAATTATTTTCGGTGTAGATTTAGATTCGATCAGTTTCGGTCAGATTCGGTCAAAGTGCGATACAATTTTGTAACGACCAAAACTTTCAAACCGTAACTCCGTTTTTGACGATTCAAGCGGCCACGATTTCGTAAAGGAGTCTAGTTTCTTATGGTACAGTCCTTTTGAGCTGAATCAAACTTCATTTTTCTCAATAGTGTTTTAAAGTGAAATGGTCGAGTTCGGTTGAGTCGTTTTATAACGAAACGTGATGATTTCACTTTGGTTGAGTCAAAACCTTATAAAATGGACATAATAGGAATTTTCTAGTTAGTTTATGTCGATATTCATAGAACCAGAGTTAAATAAGTATTTCGGTTGGGTTGTTAAATGCGTCGTAATGAAGTGTTAACGGCAATTCTAATAGGTTAAGACATTTTGAGACTTAGACATTAATGCGAGACATTACCAATTCTAATAGGTAGGTACACTGAAGTATTCTAAGTATATCGGTAATGTGGTGGGTTAGCCGCTGGTACACCCTATATATAAGCATTACCAATGTATTGAAAGTATTTC
>JAOEHQ010000390.1:0-11600 GCA_025447715.1 Asclepias incarnata
AAAATGGGCAATCATCAACATGAGCACAAAACAAACGAGAAGCTCCAGCCGTGCATCGCACGGGTCTTCATTCTAGTCCCTTGAATAATATATTTACTTTAGCAACATAAAATTTAATCTATTTTTTACTATTATAAAAATAACAAAATTTTAAGACATGTTATTTAATTATATTTGATTTTTCTTTGAAAATAAGATTTCTTCTATTATCACATGAAATTACTTGGTTACTTTATGTTATAACTCACTTCATGTCTTTTTTTAATCAATACTTTAAAAGTTTTTTTTTATTTTGACTATACAATATTAACCAAATATTAAATATACCTACACAGTGATTATTTTAAGGTGCTTGTGTGTTAATACGGGTTCCTAAACTAGTACTATATATAGGAGACATTTTCCATGACTTCAACATTCTCCTTGTCACACGTATGTCCGATTTCTTTGCATATAGAACACTTCTTATGCGTCTTGTTTGCCGATTCTTTTCCACCCTTTATACGTCTTATTCTTGGACGACCTTTTGTTGCCGATTTTGGAGGGCATAAAAATGGTGTTTCGTATTTCCGGCTCAGTGTGTAGAAGAATGGGTATTTGATCCATTAGGGACTCATCTGTTGATAGATGTTGCGTCACACCATAACTCTGCAATGAATCTGAACACCACCGTAAAGGCAAGTATACGAGTGGTATCTTAAAGCAATCATTTTGGATGAATGCCCGAAATACACGACGACAAAGTATTCCCCAAAACTCAAAGTTCTTGCAACTACACAAAGCATTATATCCATCCCAAAACACCTTGTGATGTTATGATTTCCTTATTCAAAACATCGTATAATTAATAAAAGTCATTACCTTTAACACGAACAATCAAATACTCAGTTATGCTTTCAAACTCTTTTTGAAAATTTTCCAAAGCAAAAGGCATAAGAACTCCATAAGCTTGTTTTTCCAACGGTGATTTTATCTTTACAGAAACAAGCTTAAAAGTCATTTCTATATTATTAGGTACTTCTGCAAAATAACAGAGACTCAAGCAGTTAAGAGAACTAGAAGGATTTGAAACGAATGATATCGGAGACACGGAACATAATGCTTATGCAAGAGAGCTTCGAAGTTTCACCATCTTGACAAATGCAAGTCACTCCTTTATTAATGTTTCCCTTTTTATCTAGTTACATCCAAAAGTGAGATTGATCCTTTAGAATTCTCTGATACAATACTTTAATATGTACATGAGGAAGATTTTATTTACATGCTATTGTTACATGTAGGTTGAAATTTAAATAGCCAGCAAGTAATGAAACCGAAATAAGTAGAGGCTATGTGTAAAATTACGTTCCAATAAGTATTGGCCGTCTTCTTTGGTGTTTATAGGCTGTTCTGAATGTGTTTTACCTTAATGGTCTGTAGAGTTGGTTTGATTGGATGCCATTGCCCTGATCTTGTGATATGCTCTCTCTGCCAATGTCATCCGTATTTGAAACATCATCCACTCTTTTTTACACCGTTCCCTTACCTGATACAAAAATAAGCTGAACACTCAAGTAAAACTACGTGTTCCCTAAATCCCTTAAGGTATTACTACATTTCATGAGGATTCCAAATGCACATGCATGAAAAGAGTGTCCGAGACATACCGCTACACGTGGTGCCTTTCCCTTCGCTGCTATCCCCTGAGAAAAAGTAACAAAAGTGACTGGAGGCATTGATCTATAGTTAAGGTGGCAATTTTGAACCCAAATGTATGAATGGTTAATTCGGGCATGTTTTATCTCTAGTGGGTCAAACGGGTAATATTAAGAAATTATCTAAAAAGGAAGTGGATATGGGTTCAAGGTCACCCAAGGTGTGTTTTTAATGCATATAGCGTCCTAAATCATTCTGTTCAGAAAATTATATTGTTAATGAAATATCATGGTTTTTGTAATCACACACTAAGATTTAAGAAGTTCGGACAAAAAAGTGTTTTAGGCTATCCAACCTGTTCTGAAAACTACATGTCTTGACTTGTTTCCAACTAGCTCATTCTGAACAGTTCATGTAAAGGCACTGGTATTTCAGGTTGAGAAAACTACACACCTGGTTCCCAAGTGAAGGGAGTGTTTGATGAATTATCGGCTGAGCATCTACAACTCCTATCTTCTCATGAGCAGGCTGTATCAAGCAATCGACTTGATTACACATAGATACATATCTTCAATTCTAATAAGAAAGACGATAAACCCGAATCACAAATCCAGGTGAAAGTAGATAAATGAAGTATTGGTAAGAATACGAAGTCTCACCTGTACGCATCTCCTAAGGGCAAAATCGAGACCCCATCCATGAACCAAGTCATTCTGCACACAGGAAAAATCATGTTCATGCTGCAAACATGATAAGTACTGGGATGACATGTATAGGTGGCAACATGATCCGGTGGGTCGGGTAGGACGATTTGGACAACGGGTCAAAACTTGTATGTGTTCAAGCAGGTTGGGAAAAGTTGGATCGAACCAGAACACTTTTTGTCCAGGATTTTGATTTTTAAAAAAGCCATTAGTGCCATATATGATTACAAAAATACTATTACTAAAATGAATTCTTCTTTGAATAAAATGACTTAGGACATTATATTCATTAAAACTACACGTTGGTAGACTTTTGACCTGTTACCTTCTAGCTAATTTGTTTGATTCACCCCTCCAACCACTTAAAGATAAAATAACCCGAATCAATCTATTCATAAGTAAATTGGTCAAACTTGTAAAGACTGTACTGGATCATATTCCAAACACTGTAGGACATACTATAAAGACTGTACCTGGATCATATTCCAAACACAGCGCCATGCATTCCGTGAGAACACAGGGGCCATTATCTCAACAAATCTGCGTATCATTAACAATTTGTAAGCATTAAGCAGTTAGTTAGCAACTAAAAAAGAATATCAAGTCTATTTGTTGAGATTATGTGAAGCTAAACATACGCTGCACATGGTGGCAAATGTGGATTAGAACACCAACCTTCTCTTTCCTTGGCTAACCTATGAAGTAAATCAATAAAACAATATTCAAGCCAATATTAAGGTATTATTTCACAGCAAGTGAATTTATTAGACAGTTAATACAATGGATGCCTTACTTGTGCACTTCAGTATCATTTCGTTTCCTGGTCATTTGCCATGATAGTTGTCCACTGTTTTGTAATAAAGCTGGCTGGGAAATTTCTAATCCATGCTTCTTCATCAGTTCTATGTACCTAAAAGCCATAGTCTGAATGAATTTTTAATGGCTGCTTCTCATGATTATCTTTCCATTTACCAGTAGAGATAGCAAATGGGCGGGACGAGTGGTTTCCATCATGAATTATAAAAGTGACTTTCAATACCGATCAAAACCATCTGGGTCAGGCCTACCCAAACTCAATTTTTTTATAAATAGTTGGTACGTTAGATATGATTAGAACTTAGAAGAGTATATTGTTACAATTATGGTCTAATTTTTCGAATAAAGAAGTTTGGTAGATCGTGTACATTAAAAGTACACTTTTGACCTGTTTTACATATTTTAGATAATGATTTTTGTTCTACCATTTAACCTTTTAGAAACTAAACATGACCCGACTCAACACATTCATAAGTAAATGGATCGAGATACCGCCTCTAACCAAAGGTGATTACAGATATTTACTTTTCAGCATCAAAGTAATCTAATCCAAGATCCTCGTCCCAGATGAATATGTAGTCATAGGGTGCCACAATGTCGGGATGTAGAAAACGCTTAGCATACCACCTACAACAATTTTCAGGAGGTTTTTGTTAGGTAAAAAATTCATCTACATAATAAAGCCTAAAAGGATTATTGTTTGGCTTATGAAACCATGTAGCAAGATTTACCATTTACTTTGTTTGGGAGCACTGACATGTATAGCCCTTCTTGACCATTCAAATTCATTCCATTCACTTGTTCGACCATCATAGTGAAACAGCATAAGAGTGAAGTTTTCTGAGAACTGAAACTACTGTAATTAGATACGTTTACTAGAGGTAGCAAGATGCCTGGATTGGGTAACGGGTCAAAAAAGGTTTCGGCTGTAACTCTGTAAGGGTCATTTTTAATACAGGTTGGCCACTTGTCAGGTTCATATTTAGCATGGATTGGGTCGGGCTGGGTTGACCCTAAATACTTTTTTTGTCCATTTTCTAAAAAAATTTAATTAATACAGACTCTAGGTGACTTTCAGCCCGTTCGACCCATTCCTTTCCTATATATATTTTTTTATTTGACCCGTTTGAGATAAGAGACAACCCTATGAATGGGTCGAAATTGGCACCTCTAATGTCAACACCTGGGCAATCAGGAAGTACATAGGACAAGTACCTAACCTTTTTCACTGCTTTATCAATGTTATCCTTCTGCTCATAACCCACGGCAAATGTTATTAGGTACTTTGGTTTTATAGTCAGGTCCTGCAAGTTTCACCCTACCAAATAAATTTTTATCAAAAATGAATTCAGCAGATCTTAAGCCTAATTGAAACGGGCCCCTGCAAAAGTAATAGATCAAGGTAAAGTGGAAATGCAGGAAGATGATAATGAAATCAACAGAATTCAAGATCCCTCTTCTTTACAGATGGCTTTCATTGTAATCAAATATTCTGTTTCGGTGAATGTGTATATCTCTTTAAGTAATGGTGCCATTATATATCCGTCAAACAATATTAAGATATCCCTAATGAATTTTGTAATATAATCAAGGTATCTTCAAGGTAGCTTTTTGTTGAGCCCTCTTTAGATGAACTTGGAAAGTTTAATGAAGAAGATACCTCACTAGGGGTACCCCATAATCTGCGGAGGTATAAATCAGACTCGGGTGCAATTAGACGTGGAGGTAGCCTTTCAGCTCCTCTGGGATTTTTTGGAGCCCATATCTGCTGCAGGTATAAAACATGAATAATCTACATCTATGACCATGGAAGAAAGCGTGATGAAATATTGTAAGGACAAGCTATAAACGTGACATGTGGTCGTGGAGAGTAAAAGAATAAATATATATGGAGGCTCATTAAGAAGAAGATTTTCACATAGACATGTGGTCGTGGAGAGTAAAAGAACAAATATATATGTGCAGGCAATATACTACTGTACCAAGCTGGATATTTGTGCAACAATTTCACCAGAAGCAGCCAAAAGGAAATCTTTTTGGTAGTTCTGCCTTCCTCATACATATATTGAGATACATGAACAATATGGGACAAAACGTACTTTCACTTTTGTACCGTTAGGTAGACGTGATGATATGATATCGTTGTACTGGAGAGAAGACCAGACATTTAAGGCTGTTTGGGTTGAGAGTCCCGGGTACTTGTCCTCGATGTCACGAATATTGATGGACGGAGACACAATAGACTGCAGGTTTGTCTTCTGCATAGTTGAAGCAGAAAAGCTTGTCAATTTTCTCTTGTATTTCTTCCTTTAAAAGTAGAAATGGCAATTTTGACCCATTTTTTGTTATGAATCAGTTAATATGGTTTATGTTGGGTAAACTCAAACGAATAGATGAAAAGGGAACTGATCAAAAGGGGTCGAACATGTCAACGTTGCCAAAAGTGTCTTTTAAAGCTTAAAGAAATACAATCTCCTTGATAGCTTCTTTCGAAATATCAGATTATTGTAAAACAATATATTTTATATTAAGGTTTAACACTAGTTACTTACTAAAAAGTTGGAATTTTTGGACTAAAAATGTCTCATGTCAACCTAAACTGAACCACTGTAAAAATAGACCTGCCCCTTTTTGACACAACACAACATGGCCGGCCCACTAATTTTACCACCTCTGTTTAAAGTAGCCGAGTATAGCATAATCAGATTAACATGAATTACAAAGTAAAGCAAAAGAATAGAGACATGCCTTATTCAACGAAAGTGTTGGGAATGACGCTCCTAAAAAGAAACCAAGCACAACACCAATATAAGTTGTTACAACTAATCTCAATGTCTCATTTGATCTTCTCATCACGATGGGTCTAACTGTGAAATCCGAAAACCTGAGGAACAACAGATAGAATAACACAACATTAAGTATTGTATCATAACTATGCATACAGTTAGAAGTTTAGTAATGAGACATGTGTTCTACCTATGACCCTTAACTGATTTTATTTCAAATATTGGATCTATTGTCCGATGTCAAGATGTTTACCTCTAAACGTTCCTTAATTAACCGAGCTTATGATGCTGCATTCGGGCATATAAATCTGTTGAGGTGCATGCCGATCAATATGCCTAAAAGCATCAACAACAAAAAATGCAATTAAAAATTATTTATTTTTTTGTTCCAGGCAAATTAATATGTCCCGTATGTTTCACTACGCATGAAGAGAAATCAAACAGAGAGTTTGATCAACATATAATTAAGTACATGAAAGCATGTAATGGATGAATAAATATAAACTTTTCCCAACAAATTTGCATTGAAATTAACGAAAAAGGGGATACATAATTGGACAGATTCTTGAGTTCAATTGTAAAGAAATTGGGTCTGAACGTCTGATTTCACATGCATATATACCTTGGTGTTTTTTTTGTTTTTTGTTTCTTGTTTTTTGTTTTTTTATTTTTTTCATGCCCAGCAAACATTGTACATTTTTTCTTGCCAAGGGAATGGTTATTTATCTGATTCTTTTGAAAATTTAAAATGAAGTTATAATTCATGGTCATATTCATATTCATATCACATTCCAAATACAAATGTATATTTATTTATGTTACCAAGAGAATGGCCTGGTAGGCAGGCATACTAACGTTCTCACAAGAAGTCTCGGTTTGAACCTCGCTAGACGTAATGGGTTCGGAAACGGTCAAGGGGATACCCGGTTTGGCTGCATACGGAAAACCTCCTCTGTTTAGATTAGCATACGAAATTTATTTAAACGTTGTGTTAATAGGTGGATAACTAGATTAACGCGAACTTATGTAATATACTTCAATAGTAAACCCACTTTTGTGTGTCCAATTAGTATATCAGTGGAGGCCTTATATGCTCGTGTAGTTGTGTGGATGACTCTTGTTTAATCTCTGCCTAGACATTTTGTAAAAGAGCCAAACATATCAGATGAAATAAGAAAATTTGGTCCGGTTCATATGGAATGAGCGGTTTACATGGACCACATGGACTAGGAAGACTCAAATATGTCGAAAGCACAGTCCTAAAGAAAGTACATTTCTAGCTTCTTAGGATTATAAATGCCTATAACAAGCGTGTGTTGCTGGGATCGATGGGTCTGATAATGATCCATTTAGTATGTGATTAGCCACCCACTGATTCGCAGCCTCGGTCATGTGAACCCCATCCCAGCTCACATACGCCGCAGGATTTGCACAAGCATCACCGAAAACTTTTGTCCCATTCACAATTCCCGTGTTCCCGCAAAAGATATGAACATCATTCTCATGGTACCCACAACATACCTTAAGCGGATCATTGAATCCTGTCAAGAAAAAAAAAGATTAATCATCAAAAAACAGTCATTATATTTCAACAGTTTGATAAAACTAACCATATTCTTTTGTGCTACTGATCAGCTTGTACTTGGCTGTGTAGATATCAACATATGTTATGGCAGCATCCGATAGTTGTGAACGAAGTTTGATAACCCGAGCTTTTAGCTGGTTGTTGAACTCCATTGCCATGTTATTCTGATACCTGATGCACCCATAGCGATCAAGATAACCAGGTTTTGGGTTTCTAAGATAAAATGTTGCCACGGGCATGCACCCGACTGGTCCTGCATTATGAATCCAAAACCACCTTGCCCCTTGTTGATACAGTTGCTGCCAACATAATTACATTAGTTAACTCCAATTTCTAGATACAATGACGGTATGATTGGAAGTGTCAATTTCGATCCATATACTCATGAATGAGTCTACTTGAGTTATTTCTGTCTCCCATGGGTCCACTTTGTAAACAAAATTATTAAAAAAACTAGCTATATCTGAAACGGGTCAAATGGGTTGAAACTTGAAAGTCTATAATAAGATTCGGAATGCATATAACCTTCTAACTTTTTGTCATTACATAAGTAGATGGATTTTATTTTAATGAAATAGTTTTTGTAATCATATTTAACACATTAAGTGTCTGATAAAAGGAGGGGGGAAAAGAAGTAAAAAATAAGTGTGTGTGTGTGTGTTGGTCCAACACGACCCAACACGCACTAAAGGGCCTGTTTTAGCCGGTTATCCAACCCATCCACATTGCCACCTCCAAGTATGATCGTGAGTTTTTACCTGAACAGAAAGGGCAAATTCACTGATAATGTCAGGTATTGCTGCACGTAGTTGTTTTTCGTTAAGTGTTCGAAACCCGGAAGTCAGGTCATTTTGGCCGATATCCAAAGTAAAAAGGGCCTTTGAGAAGTCACCAGGCCTTTGGAGCTGGCTTTTATCAGCTGTTGGATGACCTGAACTCCATAGATCGATGATTCGAGCTTTAAATTGGGTGAACTGAATGGTCTGGATATCAAGAGAGAAGGGACTGATGCCACTCTGGTATATGGATTCATTCTGCTTACGAATCGTTGATCCTCCTGTTGCAAAATTGGCACCGTGGCGATAGTCTGTGTTGATGGTGTCCAGGTATGCACTCACGTAAGGTAGCCCGATGTAGTTGGCTTGAACAACACAAAAGACACCCATAAGTAAAATTTACACTAAATGTAATACTCCTAAATAATCATAATCAAGTACTAGTAATTAGCTGCAATGAAACATGATAGAAAGATATCGTTTGGATCTAGTGCTAGTTATCCACTCATCCATCCATTCTAAATTAATTGTCCACTTCATAAAAACACAAAGAAAAATGCAATCAATACAGCTTAATTTTTGTTCAAATGACAGTTTTGTTATGCATAATATCATAGTACTAGTTACTATTACTATTACTATTACTATTACTAACAGCGCGGAGCTAACTTGAGGGCAGTGTAGGCACCTGCCTTCTCCTCAATTGTGATACAATGTATATTTTTTAAAATTTTAAAAATATATTTGGAATTTTGTCCCTACAAAAACAAAAAAGTAAATATACTTAAAATTATAGTTTCTAAATTTGCCCATAAATTGTCTGGATCCGTCGCTGGTTAAAGGGTAAATGGGTGGAACCTTCTGGTCCCATGTACCGTCTTGGTCCCATGTCACTGGTTACTATACTCTATAAAAGCATTTATCATTTAAAAAAAATCAAGGAAAGTAATCTATTTTAGAATACATACATATAGAAAACAAAACATGTTAGTAAGTACCAAGGAAGTCGAAAACAAGGCGGCCGTCGCATAGCCTTCCAACGGGCTTGTTGAAAAACGTCATGCCATAGGGAGACGAAACCGGTACAAATGCTGCAGAGATACCACCAGTGTCGGAATTCGAGTCACCAAAGTTGTACAGTCCAGCATAACTACAACGCTCTGGTAAATGACTACTAGTACTACCTGTCGTCTTTTCTTCACCCGCCATTGCCAACTCGCCACAAATGAACAACCCCATCACTACAAGTTTCACAACAGAAACCATTGTGAATTTTGTTTGTGAGTTTTAGTTACTGGAATTACTATATGTTTTTATATATGGGAAGATGAGAGTGTGGGTGTGAACTGTGAAGTCTATTTATTTGGGCAATGAAATCGACAACAAAATTTTGTCATGCATGTTATTCCATAATGTACAACTGTTAGACAGGTAATTATTGTAGATGACAAAAATTTGTCGTGGATTTATTATTGCCAGACGATTAAAGAAAAAAAGATGCATAGAAAAAAAGAGGGGTAAAGTGATTAATGAATGTCTCACACACTCTATATATATATATAGCAGCACATGGGGACTACGAAACACATGTCAGTTTAAGGTTAAAAAAGTCGGGGATGAGTGACTCATGAGTAATGATTAATGAGATCGAGCACCTAACTGTAAACGAGGACTAGTGATGAACCTCCATACAAATCATAATGTCAAAGATTATAAGCAACATTTTGTACAAATATATCATTACTCTTTTTACCCCCTAAATAACATAAGTCACCTTCTTTGTTTGACTATTAAAATAGTTTATAATTTATCAAATGAATTGGTATTCGAAGAAACTTGATACTTTGAGATCTTGGGTTTAAATTTTAGTGTGGTCAAAATGCTCTCAATAATAAAGATAAAGGTTTTCTCATACTGAGTATCCACTGAAATTGGAATAGTTTATAATTTTCATAATTTTCTAAATCAGCTTAAGTTTTTGGAAAAGGTAAATTACATAAATACTTTATAACTAAATTATTATATTACACTTTTTGACAATGTTTTAAAACCGGTATTTAAGTCATACCGGCCTAGTCTACGGTACCGGTTTTATCGGTAGACTTATTTTAATATTATTTTTTTTAGTAAAAAGCTACTAAACTTGTTACAATCCAACGAAAATAGTCAAAATACAATTATAATCTACTCAAAAATAATACCAAATAGATATTTCATAACAAAATATAAGTTTTAAAGTTCATAAACAACAAAAAATAACATTAAAATATCATAAAAATAATTCCAAAAAAAAAGGGTTGAACCAGACAAGTTTAACCGGAAAAACGGGAAAAAACCATCGGTAAGGAATAGTGAAAAAACCACACCTAAAACCGGGTTTAACCGGCGGGTATGAACCAATTTTTAAAACATTGCTTTTTGAAGATGATATATGTCTTTAACAACTTATTGACCAATCACAACTTTTTATTCCTTCAAATTAAGCCTTGTTTATGTCATTAATATATTAGTAATAATTATAGAAAAAGTCTCGCTAATTTACTATTTTTTTTTTCATCAATAATTTACACTTTTTAGCAAAAAAAAAAAAATCTCACTAAATTTTTAGATCAACTTAAGAAATTTTTTTTAGTTTCTAACATTTAATTAATTAAAAATTTTCCAACATATTATTTATAATTCTTTTTTTCTATAATAAAATATTAAAATTATATGTTAACTCACATTTTCAATGAGTATATAGATCGGAAATATCATTATATATAAAACTATTTTAAAATATTTAGTACAGTTATTTTAGCCTACCGTAAAACATACGAGATTAAAATCTATTAAGTAAGTTAAATAAATAATGATTTAACAATGTTACAATCTTTTAAATATATAATACTTTAACATGTAATTATTTAACATGTAATAAGACTCATCAAATATATATGAAATTCATAACAAAATATTAATTTTTATAATATTTTTAAAATGTAATGTTTTGTTTCCGTCAAGTACACTTTAACATATCACATTAACCAAATCTAATTTTCCAAAGGAAAAAAATATGGAGTGTAAAACATTAAAAATTACCATGTTTAATAACCATGTAACTAAAGTAAATACAGTAATTAAGAAAGAAAAGAAAAGAAGTACTAGTATAAAAAATTTAGAGAAAGGTTGCCCTAGAGAAAACACAACATCAATAAACACAGTCTCCTTCCCTCAATCAATAAACTATCGATATCAATGGGGAAGAAGAAAAACAATGAAAGCAACCAAGAAGACCCACAACCACACAAAGAAGTCG
>JAOEHQ010000401.1:0-19621 GCA_025447715.1 Asclepias incarnata
GGACCAAGTTTCTAAACTTGACAATTAGGCCCTCGCACTTCCTATTAACCCTTAATTAAGCCTAATTGCTCATTAACTCCACTTATCACCTATCGGGAATACTTTTAAACATTCTTATCATTAATTTTCCTTTCATTAATCATATAATTACATCATCATTATCATTTAGCATATAATCACATTAATTGCACATAAAAGCATATTAAACGATTATTATCTAACGGTAACCAACGATAAATCTAACGACATGCTAACGGTCAACTCAGAAAGTTCGGGATGTTACATAAACAATGCAGACTGTACAAGCATTTAATGCTTGTCTATTTCCACCAAGTGACAGCCCCATTTTATTAACATATATATCTATTTACAAAGAAATTTATTAGACTCACATTCAAATTCATATGAACCACATGTTTCATATTACTTTATTATTGTACTTATTTCGAAAATATAAAGAATTCATATGAAACATGTAACGGTTCTGGTTAAAATAAAACAAGTATTAAAGTAAAACAAATAAAATCATTTTCTCTTAATTGAAAATAGTTGTGCATCATGAAAATCTTCGTGTATCAATGTATATACTTGTATTCTATGAATCTTCGTGCATCAGTTTTATAATGATCTAATGGTCAATATCTTCTCTTATTTGTTTTACTTTAATATTTGTTTTACAATAACCAGTCCCAACATGTAACACATATTTGGCAAAAAAATCAGTTGATGAAAGAAGACATGGGAAAAATGTGCTCGATAAAAGGGCGTGCAATTCACACGCTTAATTGGCAACATATATTGTGTTGACAAAATTGACCGGAGATCAACGTGATCTGATTGTAAGGCTAACTCTAATGATCGAAATGTATGCCGGTTTGCTTGACGGTGCATATTGAGAATCAATTTGCTTTTATTGTGGAGCCAGTTTGCTTGTCAGTTTGTTTGTTCAATTTTTTCTCATGCAAACCGAAGGCGTACCAATATTATGGGCCACCTTCATTTTTTTTTCCACTTTTTTTAAGCATATGTGCATATGTATATTTAATATAGTGTTTTTAATTTTATATGGATGGTGATGTGGCATGAGCAAATTGAGTTTCAGTATTCTGGGTTGAAAGGAAAGTGAGTTAAGTAGTTCACTATGTTAGTTCAGTGTGCTAGAACAGTTTGCTGACATATTGCTAAGATGACAGGTATGGTTGGGCATATTGGGATTTCCATTGGAGATGGCCTAAGGCCTTAGAGCACCCACAATGGTAAGTTTTTAAAAGCTTTTTTGTAAAAATATGTGTAAGAGTATGTAAGATGTTTTTTTAAAAAAAGCTTCACACTCCAATGGTAAAAAACTTTCAAAAACTTAAAGTTGAATAAAATACACAACTTTAATACAAGAATAGGTTGGAGACATAACCAATAGGTTTGTAAATATTGAGCTTTTCATTAATGCTTTCATCTTAAAAATTATATTATATTTAATTTTAAGCTTTTGAAAGCTTTTTACCATTGGAGGGTGAAACTTTTTTTAAAAAAACCTCTTACACACTCTTACACATATTTTTACAAAAAAACTTTTAAAAACTTACCATTAGAGGTGCTCTTAGAACCACCGTTTCCATAATTTTTGAGGGTCATAGCCATGGGTGGATCCACTATATAATTATCGGAGGCAACTGTCCCCGACAACCAAAATTTTTTTAGTGTAGATATCTTATATTTATGTATATTATCATGATTTTGTTTTATAATGCCCTCAAACTTTTAAGTCAAATTTTTTATTGCCTCCA
The DNA here is from genome assembly GCA_025447715.1 of Asclepias incarnata. Taxonomy (NCBI): domain Eukaryota; kingdom Viridiplantae; phylum Streptophyta; class Magnoliopsida; order Gentianales; family Apocynaceae; genus Asclepias; species Asclepias incarnata. The sequence goes on from JAOEHQ010000401.1 coordinate 1,785, forward strand.
GAAACCCAATTTTCTAAATCCGCCTCTCATAGCAATATATATAATGATGAATTTTAATTTTGTAGTTTTCATTCCAAAAGTTATTATCCTTCTTGGAGGAGTTGATATTTACACATGTGTGTTAATGTAATAGTCCATATTCAGAAAATGCAATGTTTATCTATACATCTATACAACTATATAAAAATTATAGACCAATGTTGAAAGTTACGTTTTTAGGATATGCGAAATGAATAATATATCCCTCTCATCTATTTACATCATTTATTCTTTAACTCTTAAAATACATATACTACCCCATTTTACATCAATTAAGTACATAACCCGCCGCCGCCACCACCACCCACCAGTTGCTGCCACCACCACAACCGCCGCAACATTGCGCGGGTACCATGCTAGTATTAGGTTGATGAGTTTTTTTGTTTTTGTTTTTTTGGTTTTTTTTTTTTATAAATATATATCCTTTTAAAAATCATTAGATTCATCTGTCATTAAAGGTGTATATTGATCCATATCCAATCGAATCCAATCTATTTAAATCACTTATTGGATTAAAAAACATACATCCATTAATCCATTACTAAATCCAATAGATCGTTCTATTTATCCAAATAATTAAATGGATCGATCCATTTTAAATTTTTTAATCCACTTTCAAATGTTGCCATTGTTGTTTACCTTTACTGTCGAAAGCCAATTTCAAGCTGGTACTCACCTTATCCCCCTTTCATAGAAAAAAATAATGTATTATAATTGAGTAGTGCGTATAATTTATTATTATTATTATCTTAATATGAATATTGAAAATAGCCATTGATACTTATAAGTTATAAAAAAAAATGTATTATAACTTTTTCTATGCTCAACGATAATGAGAAGTCTTATGAATGTATTGACATTAATTCAATGCCACGTTGATGTTTATAGTTTGAGCTGTTGTGGATTGTAATTATTGGGCATTTGTTTTTTAATGGATAGAAAGCGGATTGTAAGGGTTTAGTGTTGGTGGATTGTTATGTAATAAAGTAATTAATTAGTTAAGTTTTTATCGTTTTATGTAAAAATTCGTGTGTCTGGCTGTCGTATTCGAGTTGGTCAACTCGAGTTGACCTGGTCAAACTCGAATTCGTGTGACGACATGCGACAGACGAATTGGACTCGGCCTGTAAGCGTTTGTTTAAGGTTTGGTCCATTTAGATTAGTCTATATATAGGATTAAGCCTTATGTTTAAGGTAAGGAGAGAATCCTTCACTTTTACGTTTTCGTTTTTCCAGAGCTTGGTATATTATTGTAATCGAATTTACTGAATAATATACGGTTCCGGGTTTTACATTCGTGTTCGTGTTTACGTTTTTGTTGATTGCTAATTGTTAAGACTTTCCGCACTTAATAGTTAGTCATCTGATCTCGTAGATCCTTGTGGCTAAGGGACTTAAAGTTAGGCAACTATAAATACATTTATACATGTACATTGTATCAGTGTAAATTGCTCGAAATACAAATATCACTAAACCTTGGTATCAAAGCAAAATACAAGATAAGTAATCCCTGCCTTGTAAATAGGAGTGATATGGGAGAAGTCAACCAAAGTCAAATTTATTTAAAGGGTGAGTTAAGTCAGGTTGATTGGCCATATGTTCAACTGGTATTGGTAGGAAGTATCTAGAAGTCAGTTAGTTCTTCTATAAAAGGTCGTCGACGTGTATCATAAATCATTTGGAAAAAAACTAGATTGGAGAGTTGCTCTCTAATTTGGTTCAAAAATTTTAAAGGAATGTGATGGAAAGGAATTTGGAATTCCCCATGTTAACTTAACATGATAAGGAACATAATTCTGAATTCATTTCCACCAAATTCATTTGAATTCGGTGAACCAAACAGCCTATAAGTGTGTGATTCCATAAAGTTGTTCTTTGTGTGAATAACGATCCACAAGCTGTTCTTGTGTGATCTTGCGTACATACAGGTGTTCTGTATGTATAAATCTTAAAACCACCATTGCAGATTGTATTGAGTCGATAGATATTAGAATTTCCATCTTCTGACTGTGGAGCATGAATACAAAGATGAATGAATCAGTACAGCCATAGGCAATCAATATCTGTGAGGTGAATGGAGACAAAACGACTTTAAGAGATGACAAAGGAGTTGAAGGAAGGTAACATAGATTTTCGGAAATCGATGCAAGAAATACGAATTCTAATGGCCAGCTGTTGTATCAAAACGTAGAGTCCGTATGTGTTCAATTCAATGATAGACACAAAACCGACAATACAAAAGATGTGATCAATGCTAGTAAATTGATATCGAATCTGGAAAATGATGAGAAAGATGTTGTAATCAGTTTGATCAATTTAGAGTATCAGCTGCAGAATCATGATAACAAGGATTCATGTGATCCAATTGAGACGAAGATCTGATCTGAATTGAAGGACCAGTGTATCAAAAATGTGAGATCAAAATCTCCAATTGAACTGAGAAAAAGGAGTATGTGGATAGAGAAAGAATGAGGTAACAACAGAGTGTTCGGAAGAAGAGGAACTCAATACGAATTTGGAATATAATGAATCATGTTACAATTGCGGGAATTGGGAGAGAAGTTCATGGAAGGATTCGTGCCTAATACACTCACTAAATTAAAGAAACCTAATCAAGCAAAAACTGTAAGAAACAGCTTAGTTTTTGAAGATCTGAGCGAGCAAGATATGCTCTCTGCAGATAATTGTAAATATAGGCACCAACTATCTTACTGTATAACTTACAATTTTCATATAATTATTAATGTCTTTCTTCTCCCCATATAATTAAACCTTGTTAAAGGTAATGAGTAAAAAGCTGTAAAAAACCATATTCATGCCGTTCAAAACAAAAATATGAGAGTGATCACTAACCGTTTCAACTTTTGACTTGGTTATTTCCAGCCTTTTCTCAGCATCCCGTGCTTTCGATTCCATGGTGTGAAGCTCAAAATTGTTTTTTCTTGCAGTAGCCCAAAGAAGTCGAACCTGATGAGAGCTACGTCCGACTGCTTACTTTTGTTGCAAGATAGAAGAATGAAAAATTAAAAATATAATTACTGAATAGCATCGGACCTCTTCTTGCAGCCGATTCAACCTTTCATTTGGACTTGATGTATTATTCTGGAAGCAACATTATGCAATGTTAAAAGAGTTTTAGTTTATGCATTAGAGCGTTTTTCATAAGGATATCGCAAGGATAAGCCTTCATTAATATGTTCAAGGGAGGGCAACCTTGATGGTTAGCAAAATAGATTGCAGATGATCGACTTCACTTGTCATCTTGTCAACCTTGTTCTCAGTTTCTTTGATATAAGCATTTTTAGAATCCACTATTGAAATGCTTTCAGCAAGGATAGATTCTGCATCTCACAAAAACAGAAATTATTTAACATGATCATTAAGGTGACAGAAAACGAAACATCTACTGAAATACTAACAAATTCGGTAATACACTTGTCTGATTCTTTATCTATAAGACCACCTCCAACGGTCAAGGTGATACCGACGCAAAGGGCCTTTCGCGCCTGACTCTGGCGTGAACACCGATGTATGCTAGGCACAAACGACAAGGTGAAAGCCCAAGGCAAATGGGTTCGCAGTGGGAAAGACAAAATGAATGATTTTTTTATTTCTAATGGATAAAATTGGGTTTAAAAATTGGGTTTTGAGGTGAACAATTGGAGGTAAAAAGTTCAATGTGAAAGGTCAGTGTGAAAGCTGACGTAGCAACTTTAAAACTGAGTTCGGCGTGAACAGTTAATAATAATAATAATAATGAAAGGTCAGAATAGCAACGCACTTTCACTTTTGTCCGAATGTAGTCATTGAAAGTACATAACCGATCTATAGCTTAAACCCTAATCAAAATAAAGGTATTAAATCTACATCTTCTTGAGTTTAAATATGTATTAGTAAGTTTAGATATGATAAATAGAGCATATTAATGGTAAGTTTATAGGTGAGTAACTTATGATTAATTGTTAAGTATATCATCAATCAATGAATTAATCAATGTATTATTTTATATATATAACAATAATAATAATAATAATAATAATAATAATAATAATAATAATAAAAAAAAATAAGAATTAAGAAAAAATATACCTAAGTGAAATAGCTTAAGTTCAGCTTCTCGAACTTGATCAATCAAATGGCGGCTGTCAGATTGATGAAACGCAGTTATTGATTTGCAAATTATTAATAATAAAACGGCGGGAAGTAGTGAGATCGCCATTTTTGTTTCCTTCACTGCTTCAATCAATTATAAAATCTAAAAAAGTAAATAGATATTGCAGTGGCTGTAATTTATTATTTATTTAAATTTAAATTTAAATGAAGGGTGAATTTTAATTTTAAGTCAACGAAAATGTAATTTATTTATTTATTTAAAATGTTAATGTATATTTTTAGTTTTGAAAAATCCATCATATATGATATATCTACTCTTTTAGGTTTTCATGACATCTTAAAAGCTAAGAGCATAGGGTATGGGGGCTTGACCCTGACCCCGACCCCGAATCCTAGTTGACAGTTCGGTGCCGTCCATCCCACCATACCGCTCACATGGTTCTTGGTTCTTGATTCGTGGTGAGGCATTTCATTGCCAACGTCGGCGTCCATTTATTATTATTATTATTATTATTATTTTTTCAACCGTGTTTTCACATATATAGATATAAACACACACACATATATATATGATCATGTATACATCAAGATTCAAGATTTTAATGAAATTACCAGATGGGTTTGATGGATTGAATCATATATAACCGACCATCGGTGCTTCTTTGTTGTTGTCAATTTCTAAAACTTTGTAAGTAGAGGAGTTAAATGGTTTATTGGTTTATATTTTAGTGAAGATTTGATAACAAGTTGTGGAGAATATGTTACAGACTGTAACTTATAATGGGAAGAAGATATAAGTGCGGAAGAAGATAAAATCATAGAAAGGTTATTTTAATTAGTTAAAAAGTATGACTTAATGTGTGGTGGAGACTTCAAATGTCTATATATCATCATTAAATCATAGACAAAAGTGACCGATATATCTATGCTTTCTAGAAAAAAGTGTCATCAAATATATAACTATTACATTTGATTTAAGACCAAATTGAGTCATTATTTAAGTTTATAAACATTTTAACTAACGAAATGGTAAAACAGATTTAAATACTTATAATTAATTTGGTTATGCTAGTTTTTTATTTTTATTATTGAATAAAAAATAGTTTTAAAATAATTTATAAAGATAATTAAAATATGGGGAAAAAAAGTATTCTTCTGCGTTCTATATCGTTCTGCGTCTATAACGGCTAAAAATTGATGACAAAGTGAAATCTGATGTGGCGCTGAAGTGGTGTTCTGGATGGTTCTACATACTGCATCCATACCTGATGCTCTAATGTGTCAAGTTATTAGTCCATCCACATTGGATTCTTACCTATATGATGATTTTATTTTGTATTTATGTGTAGGGTGCATTAAATAGTTGTACAGTTACCATAAAATTCAGGGGTGAACTTTTGATATGAAAAGTACAATCTTTTTTATGCACGTTAGCATTTTCCTTTGTGTATACGCTTCATTAAATGTTTGCCTAGCTTTTTTAAGAAAAATAAATGTTTGCTTAAAAGAAAAGTTGTCTTCTCTTTTTCCTTCCGGCATACGCCTTTTTTTATAGATCAAGGATTCAAAAATTTTCTCTCCAATCTAGAATTCAAAATTTTTCTTCCGCCAAATCTTTTTTCTCTTCCTTCTGCATATTATTTTTTCTATGGTGGGTTTGATGCTAATGAATGCTATGAGTTTTTGAAATTAAAGTTTGATGCTAATGTTGCTGCTTAGAACCTCTTGCTCATTTTCTTCTTCTTTTTTTTTCCTTTTATTTTGGCTTTAAATGTATTAAAAATGATGGTAATCTTCAAGGTTAGTTTGAAAAGTTTACAGGTATAACCCTTTTGTAAACTTCATTGATTATAAGATTAAATCTTGATTAGAAACTGCTGCTCATTTTTTTTGTTTTTTTCTTCCTTTTGTCTTTTTTTTTTATAGGTATTCAGATGAAGATGATGATGAAAAGGTAAGTTTCTAAAGTAAATTTTTTCCTAAGTTTGGGTGGGATATACAAGTTTTTATGTAATCTAATTTTTATTTACATATAAATATTGCTTAATTTATATATTTTTTTAGATCTCGACAATATAATATATATATTTTTTAGGAAGGCAGTACAATATAGTATATTTTATACCGTTATTTTTTAAATGTCTAAATTCTTCACTCAGGCTTTTTTTAACTATCACATGTTACAAAAGGTCGTTTGGATAACTTTATATGGCTTCATACATTCTTCTCAACAATATTTAAGTTTAAGTTTAAGTTTATATATGTATAGTTTTTCATATACATATTTAATCACATATATTTTTTTTCATCAAATATATATAAACTTAAACTTCTCAACAATATCAAATATTTATAGTTTTTCATATACAATGATGAGCTAATATATATATATATATATATAGGTTCTGGTTAAAATAAAATAAGTATTAAAGTAAAACAATTAAAACAATCTTTTTCTCTTAACTGAAAATCATTGTGCATCCTGAAAATCTCCCGTGCATCAGTATATATACTTGTGCTATATGAATCTCCGTGAATCAATTTTATCATGATCTAATGGTCAAGATCTTATCTTACTTGTTTTATTTTAATACTTACTTTACAATAACCAGCCCCTATATATATATATATATATATATACTACTTTTAGTTCCCGTCTGATGGACAAGTAATTCCAATACATCGTTATAGAAATAGTTTAACAAATCGCAACAATATAAAGAAAAATAATAAAATAAAGTAAACTTATTCTATTTGAAGAACATCATCATTTTTTACAGCACTGCAAAATGATATAAAATATCCTTATGATCAAATTTAACTGCGAAAACGGTATTTTCTAAAATAAATACATTCAAAATCTTTCATTTTCCCCCCTTTACATGTCGTTTTACACCTATTATCAAACGCTAAATGGGAAAGAAGATAATGGCCAACAAACATCAGGTTTTCACATCAAGATTACAATATAACATACTAAGCATTGTAATTAAATAGCAAAATTAGAAACAAAGTTAAAAAGCACATAAAATCCGCCTAAAGAGTTGGTGACAAGTAGTCTTATATTATAGTTAAAAAGCATGAAGAGTGTCATCATATCATATTTAATCAGTTTTTTTTAACACAAATCAACATGAAAACAACAAAACAATATGAATAGAAAAACAACAAAGTTTTAGCTTTTATATGAAATATTTAAAATGCAAATACTAAGTGTTTAACGTAGTTTTGTAATGTTCTTTTTTTTAAAAAAGTAATCATAATAATAAATGTCATATATTAAGAAAAGCCGTAATATTAATAGTCATATAATGAGAAAGATGTGTGCTTTTCAACATTAAAACAAAGTCAATACTAACTAATATGTTTTTCAAGGATGGAGATTCCCTCAAGTTCCTCAACTTGACTAGTCAAGTTAGGAGAATCTTGACTCTTGAATTAAAGTCAAAGGTCAAGATTCAACAATGATCTTTGAATCTTGACCCTTAATTTTAATCCAAGGGTCAAAATGCTTTTAACTTTACCCCTCAAGTTGGAAACAACTTGGAAGAATCTTCATCCTTCAAAATATAGACAATAATTATTTGTAAATTCAAAATTAAAATTTAATACATCTCATACACCACCATAAAAAGTCGTTCAAATACAACAGTCAATGAAGCTGGACGCTATCACCCATCACCATATGTTGCCACTCAACATTTTAGTTATTTTTTAACTTTTAAAAGTTTGATAAATTATTCACTAACGCGTGTCATGTAGGTACAATTACAGTTAGGGAATATTCAAAGTCTATAACAAATTAAAAGATAATGTAAAATCTAAATAATAAATATTTTTTAATAATTATGTAATAATCTGTACCTATTAGGTAATAATAAAAAGATATAATTAAAATAAATAATAATGATAATGAAAATGAAACCTATATAATAAAAAAAAAGAAAAGGAAAAGGAAAAAAGAAATATATTAAATGAAGAAAGGGAGACAGGAAAATATTTTCAAGATGTGTTCAGAGGACTTTTCTAAAATCCTGTTTTAGTTAGTAAATAGATATATGAAATTTTGACAACTATACAAATAGTAGAAGATTCAATTCACCATAAACTATAACTTCATATGGTATAAAAATTTTCATTACCAATTGATTATATTGATTCATCATTTAATTAGACTTATTGTATAGATTTGCTATTAACAACCCCGTGTAACACACATGATTTTCCGCTAGTTTATATACAAAGTTTTATGATTTTTAATACAATTGATTACTATTTTAAAATTGATAGAAAAATGTTATGATATAAATATATGATTTTAATAAGTATAGATACAATTTAAAACTAAATAATGGAACAATGATATAATGAACAAAAAGAAAGTATATAGTTATAGTTAAAAACGAATATTTTGAAAACATACATTAAAATTTGATGACTTTAACTCATTAATTACATAATTAAAGAAAAACCCAAAGGTTGTGATTTGTGTACCCAATTAAATATTTTGGTCATAGGGACGAAGTCAGTATTCGATGTTAAAAGGGTTAATTGTTTGAGTGGGAGAGGCTGATTGAAAAAATAGTAAGTAAGTCAGTAACATCCAATTTCGTCTTCTACGAGTTTTGGATCCTAATAACACGACGGTGTATGGGGAAGGTTGAGATGTAGACAGTCTTATCCCTACCACGATGGTGTAAAAAAGCTGCTTCTAGGTTCTATCTTGGATAGAGAAGTACACGCGAGGCTGATTGGAAAAATATATGTTTTAATTCAACCTTAAACCTGATAATTTATATAAGTTTTGATAGTTGGAAATTGGAATGATTGTCAACCATCTTCTAGTCCTCAAATAGCCTCGCCTCATCGATTTTTGGCATGTAAGATTAGGTGGTTTGGGACGTCTCTTACTTTCTGTTAATTTTTTTATTTTTCAATTTGGAATCTGTTTACAACTACGACAACGACAACGACAACGGTACCCAATCCCTACATAAGCGGGGTATGGGAGAGGTAAGATGTACATAGTCTTGCCTTTACCCGAAGGTAAAGAGACTGTTTCCATAAGGACCTCCGGCCAAAACTGGTAAGACACAAGGGGGAATCTGTTTACAACTATTTATGCGAATTCTATTAAATTATATCACGTGTCAGCCTAGTTAGCATTTAATACTTTTGATACCAATTAGAAATAAAAATATTATTATTATGTTATGTAATATATACAGGCCGGGTATATGGGTTCATGGCTGGTTTCGGGTATACATGTCTGTATCTAAAACCGTCCCAGATCCGAACCCGTAAAAAAATTAAACCATCCCAAACCTGGCCCAAGACTGCATATCCGGACCCGGACCAGGCCCCGGCCCCAAAAGTCAGGTTTCGGGGTTTCTCTATCGGTTTTTTTTTTCCATCTCAATAATATAGACAATACTTTTAACAAACTTAGTTTAGCCAGAGCAATGTCAAACAAAACACTAAAAAACTGTTCCAACTATTCATGCTATACACAATGAGGCATGCCAACTAAAGGTTTCAACATCACCAATGCTAAGAAGGTATACATGTTCAATGCACGCATTTAGCGATTAATGACCATATAGAAACATGTACCTCACATTTGATCATATTCTCTCAATAGGAATTTCGGGTCTAGGACGAGCCGGAAGAAAAAGGCCCCTAGGTTAGGAAAACTAATTCGATCCGGTGACCTAAAAACAAAAATACGTATGTACCTAGCATCTTAACCATCCGATCAGAATGCTCAAAATTAATTATTAAAGGTAAAGACACTATATAACATATAATATTAATATATGTATATACATACACAATATAATGTGTGTATATATATAATTTACATATATATGTATATATAAAATCTAAAACTTCGGGCCCCTTGAAAAATTGGACCTTGTATGGTCTTCCATTTTGCCGTATGCCTAAGCCCCCCATGTCTCTCATGATTTAGATAATATGTCCCAAGTTCTTGTAAAGCAATGGTTTGATACAACTTCTGTAAACGCAGGTGAATCAGTACGATACAACAAAGGACGACGGATAACTTCTATAAACTCAGGACAATCGGCACGATACAACAAAGGACAACATCAACTCCTCTAAACTCAGGAGAGCTAGAAATGATATATTGGCAGTAAAAGAGATAGAATGATACATTATTGGAGTCTACATGAGAGTCACACTTGTTTATTCTCGTAGACGCAAAAAACTAAAGAAAACAACTTCACAATTGTAGCAAATTTGCTACGTGCTGAAATAATAATAATACTAAGTAATATAATTGCATTCCTTCCCTCCTGTCCTTTCCCCCTTTGCCACGTCCATCCTCATGCCGATTTCAGATTCTGTACATAAGCATATGTAGTTAGAAAGAGGCAAACTAGACGAAACAAACAAAGAAACACGTATCCAAAGTCCAAACCCCTTAATGCATACAAGTCCTGCCAGAATCTGCAGACCTTATTAGCAAAGTCGAGGGAGGACATGTTGAAACATGATAGGCTACTTTTTAGCATGACCAAAACAGGTCGGGCCAGGTAAGTTAGGCTCATGAGCAAGCACACTTTTTATTCTTCTTTATGAACTTTAGATTGATTATAGCAAAATAAATTTTATCCTAAAAAGCCCGAAAGAATTGAAAGGCGATATATGGCAGTTGTGTACAAAATTGTGGGTGGGTTCGTATCAAATTTTCTGAAAGGGATGTATACATTATTACACCCACCCGAAATGACCACTGGTCACCATCTCCTCCTTTATGATTCATTTCTTATTTATATAATTAAGATTCAAGGCGTTCAGCCGGTGCTCCTTTCTCAACCCAGAACAACTCTGAACGTTAGGGAATATCGTTTTACTTCAGCTAATCTCTTTCTATGCTATCTTACCAAACCAGAACTTCCAATTGTACATAATTTAGACAAATAGATTGACCATTAATCTTAAATCCCGAGATGCTCTTTGATTATCAAGTTAGATAAATACTTTACTTCATAATCAATCATACCATTAGTTAGACATCACATTTCGACAGAGGAGTTGTATTTAATGTCATCGGGTAAATAATTTGAGACTTGGCTAAACAGAATGAGCCAAAAGTCACCCAAAGTGTTTTATATTTATAGCCCATTTTCTTAATAGATGTATTATTTTCGTGATATGGATTTTATAATCTCACTTTTTACATTTATAATAAATAAACTCGAACAAGAAAGAATTTGTTGACGGCCTAGCGATATGTTACCAAGCAACAAAGTTATATTTATGTGGAAAAAGGAACCGATGCAAGGTCAATGAAATGGAAAGAATAAGTGTTTAACAAACCCGTTTCTCTTCTTCTATCTTGGCCTTGATGAGCGAGTAGCATGCCACTCCAGCAATGGCAATGGAGGTACCGATGGCTGTTTGTGTTGATATCTTGTTGCCTGCAACAATCAAATAAGTTGGGTAAATTTTGTTAGTATAGATTAAAAGGCCAAACACATGAATTCCCAGCGACGAAAAGCCAGAAAGAAAGATTACCAAAGACAATGATTGAGAAACCAATCACAAACACCCGTTTTAGCACATTGCCAACTGCGTGTGTAAGAGGTGCCACCCTTTCAAGTGTGTTGGTTGCAAGCTGAAAACGTGAAAGGAAATGATTTGACGATCTAGGGTCAAATATATAGCACAGAATACAAAAATATATAGTTAGTCATGCGTTATACCTGATTGTAGAGGTGATAAAACATTCCGACCCAAAAGAGATCAGTTACAAACTTAGTCATGCCCACTTTAGCAATTGCATCGCTGAATCCATGCTTTAGAAGTTGAGGTCCCTCCAACTGTTGAAAGATTGGAAGAAGATTAACAGATTTGAGGTTATGAATTAATGGATGCAAATTCGACCCATTACATTATGGATAAGTCGATTCGGGCTACATAATATGTCTATTATATCAATGGGTTAAATGGAAAGAAAGTTAAAAAGAAACATATCAAATGTGTGTATCAACGGGTCAATGGGTCAAAAGTTGTGCATCATCTATTTTCATCTATCAAATAGAATATTAGTGAAATAATATAAACTTGTAATTGTATTTGACACAATAATATAGTTTTGTAGTTATATTCACAAAATATTTAATCATAAAAATAAAAATAAAAGCTAAATATCTTGGAGAAAATGTTTTTCACTTTCTTTTTTTTTTATAGAAAAACAACTAAATAAATCCACATAAATGTCACACATATTTACAAGGTGTTCACCACGGGACTTGAACCCACAATCTATAAGTTGATGGGTCATCACACATAAAATGTTTCACACTTTTGAAAAAAATAAATATACCGCACACCAAGACCATATTCACATAATTGTCTATAATGTTAACTAGAAATGACAACCTCTTAGTGTTTGGGTTAGCTCGATCCATTTTGACACATGCTAAAGAATTGTTTGTTTTGAGCCGAACCCATTACTCAATCCATCTGACCAGCCCATTTTGCCACATATATTATGAATAAACTAGATCGTTAAAAGATGATTCTACTCACAATTATGGCTGGTGGAATACAAACGAAGAGAGCAATGATGGTAATGTAAGCATACAAGTTGGTACTGTCCATGTCAGTCTGCAAACATGAACAAAATCGTTAACAAAATACGCCAAAATTGTTACCTTTATAATTAGCAAAGGAGAATCTAAGCTTCGATCATTGATAATTTTCATCAATTCTCGCTTCTTCAGTTGTGGGTCACAAGTAAATTTGGACCCGCAAAATGAATTCAATGAATGACAAAAAGAACCATAGGAAACTAGCATAGAGGATAACCATGGCTTTCTTTGAGTAGATGCTCCTGTAAGTAAATGAGATATTGGAAATCATGGCACTGATAAAACCCAGCCAGTTGAATGACAGCTCAGTTAATGACGCCATTGAGACACCTGCATTCAACTCGAGTTCAGATTTTAACAATACAAACTTGCTTCTTGATTCAAGATAATTCTGTCCGCAATGGTACTAGAACCCACAACAACTTGTTTGATAGGTCACCTCCAATACCGCAAAGACCTTTTGATTAATGTGAAAAATAAAGATGAAACTTAACCAGTTCTGGATAGAAAAGAGCATACCAAGAACAACAGGAGCCAAAGACAACCACAAAGTTATGGGTATGGACTGTCCAAGAATGAACTGAGAAGCGGCAGCATTGAAGAATGGCTCGAGGGCTATTAACAAGAAATGCCAAGGATTATACTTCATTTTATTAGAAAAAATAACTAGTGTGTACAAACTATTTATTTATATGGGGTAATTTACTTACCTTTGATTGTGTGAGTGAATGAGACAGCCACGGCTGCAAAGGACACGTTACTGGTGACGTGCCCTAGAGCGTGACATACAGCCACAGGAATAAGAAGCTTCAGAAGGTTTGAGTCCATGGGCTACAAAAAGCAAAGGACTAAATGTCAGCATAAGCAAACAAAGCACTGTCTTATTTGTGTACGAGGAACTCCATGAAACGTCTAGAGGTGGTAATTACGACTCAGTTACTTATGAACCGGTTGTGTGTTATCTATAATGGGTCAAATTGTAAAAATAAATATAAAAAACTCAATAAAAGTTAACCCGACTGACAGTTGAACAATATGCACACAGTATATCAAGTTATTTTTTCAAAACACTAGACTATTAACTGTGGCAAGAAAATGCCTGTTTTGACACGATTCCTAAACCCACTCGACCTGCTGATTTTGGTACCTCTAGACAAGGTACATACACATGCAACATGCACCCCAAGGGATCGTCATCATATATTCTTCATAAAACTCTATGTAACATGACTAAGACTTTGAGGAAATTCGTCACTTACAGCGCGTTTTGGTAGACCAACACTCCAGCTACCAAGACAGTAAACCGCTCCAACAGCCAAATGTATCACCGAGACGAAACTGTATATTTACACGACACTGGCCTTAATTATTTGAAAACTGTTGCTATAAGATGGCATGACACTATGAAATTGAAAAAATAGCTTACTAGGGATAAGGGAAATAATTGTAGATCTTCTTGTTCAGTATGTTGAAGATGACATTCAGAAAGTACCTTCAAAGCAAGGGACAAGGTTAGCTTATAGCATTAAGTATAGAGATTAGTTTCTAAGAATGTAACTAACTATGGCCAAATGTTCATAATAGGAACGAACAAAGATCTTGTGCATTTAAGGAAGAAACTTTGTAAAAATTGTTCAAATCATGCAACCGACCAATCAAAAAATATATGTTATAAACCAAAATGATGTTTTTAAAAAGAAATGAAAATGTAACTTTGTTGGCAACCAATTACAATTAGTTAAAAGTAGGAAATTAACCTGGACATAATATTAATCTAAAGTAAGGCAACCAGAAATTAATTATATAGAAAGATAATGATAAAGATTTATCTCCTAAAAAAGTGTACATTGGTGAGGACATTTTGACCCTCGGTGTCATTTTGACACCACTTATTGTCCACCTTATAAGAAATAGCTCCAGGCAACTCTCTTAGCACAGTGGGGCACACCGAAGGCAAAGCTTGAACCAAAAACCTCCTTATCTCACAAAAGTCGTTCCAGTAAGCCCATATGTTTTGCAAGTGCGGATAAGCCATGCTCAATTGATAATGATAAAGATTTAACGATAATGAAAATTCGAAAAGAGAAACATTTTAGACTAAAATCATCTAAATCCAGTACCATGATTAGTAATGAACAATAGATCATATGCTAGTGTATTTTTGTCACAAAGACAAATCTAAATCTCAATTTTGAAAAATACTAGCATGGTGCCTGCACAATATCATGGGAATAAACTTTTTCTATTATTGCATGTAATTTAATAGTGACAAAAATAACACGATTTTGTTAATATGTTAATTTCTTTAAGGCTAAGTTAAGTTTATAATTAATAATATTTTATGTATATTTTAAATTTAATAAAGTCTATTTATTTTTTTATAAACATTTTTATAACTGAAATTAAGAAAACAAAATTTAAACAAAATAAGTTGATAATTAGATGAGTTAATTATGAAAATAGAGAAGTTTGATTAAATGTATAAAAAAAACTACAAATTAACCTTTATGGTGTAACACTATATTAGTAATTTTCCATCTTTAGGTTTTAAAGATTTAAATATAAGATAATAAAATCTTCATAATAGATATATTTTATTTATTTTATGATATCTTATATCTTAAATAATAATATTTTCTTCTACAAATCTATGTTAATTCTCAAACACGAAGCAGCATAAAATAGTGGATTAGTGGGCCCCCTTAAATGTATTAGGCTCTCGAAATATAGAAGTATATCGTCTACAAATCTTCTTTGTACATGCTTCTCTAATACACAAAATATACTTTTGATACCCCATTCACCTTGGGGAATATTTTATTTTATTATATTTTATTTTTGTTGTTAACATTTTGAGATGTGATCCTAAACATTTCTAGATTTTCTAAAAAAATCTTTTTTAACGGCCATCAAAAATTAATGTCTGACTATCCGGGGTTACCTACTGTCAAATGACACCCCATATGCCCGGATTAACCGGACAATGTTTGGTTGCCTAAGCCCACCAAAACCACCAATTCCGAGTAAAACCCAATGCCCAAAAGGCCACTGCAATAAAACCCGGTGTAGATCGGATTTGAACTTTCTTAAAACCTTATCTTCATTTACCCACAAGAATCGAGCTGGAGCTCATTTGCTTTTGACAAAAAGTAAATAATAAAATTCGAACAAATTGATATTCTAGGCAGGGCCAAAATTTTGCTACAACCCCAAGCTAGCCATGAGGACATGAGGTGCTAATAATTAAGATCCATTCTAAAACATCCTATACAAATTAATGCTTGGCACACAAATTTTGAAAAAATAAATAAAAATGTAAAGGACAGTTGATTGTATATATAATATAATAAAATAATAAATAAATAGACAAAAGATATATAATAATTAAGTGGGCTAATATTTAAGGTGCATTGATTTATATACGTAAAAAAGTGAACCTACCACATAAAGAAGAAAAAACCTGTAACCAGCCATGGATTCTTAGCCAAAAACCCAGTTGGAGCAGCATCACTACAACAATCATATCATAAAATAATTTCAATTATTATTATTATCACCAAGTTAAAAACATAAGTGAATATATATATATATAAAAGGGTAAATGGGTCTGGTGACTTTGGTCCCATATACCGTCTTGATACCCAAAGCGCACACCGCATAGAACTCGGTGACTCACCATTCTCACACATGGATCACAAGATATAGTTTTTCCACTTGTTTTGACAAGTTTTGAACGTGTGACATGTAGCCTTAATCTCTGGGCCATGTGGTCATATGGTGGCGGTACCACTCCATCTATTGATGGATTGGTAATAAATATATATATATATATATAATTACTCACCCAGTTGAATCACTGGCAGCAGCAAGACATGGTTTGAGAACATGATCAGAATGCTTTGTCGTGTGACAGTAATCTAAGTTTAGTAAGTTTGGACGGAGTTGTCGTCCCCAAACTAGATTACCTCCTTCTGTATTCACAAGTCTTCTCACTGGGAATGAAACCACCGAACCATTAGCAGTAGCACCAACGTTGTTGATCCTTGCGGCCGGTTTGATGGTGATGAGCCTAGGAATGTTGCCGATCGCACCAGAAGACAACACTCTTGACTCCATTATTATTGTGTTAATTTCAGAGAGAAAAATAAAATAAATAAATACAGTATATATTTATGTATTTAGAAATTAGAATGGTGGTGGCAATGGTAGGAGAAATGGGAATATGTTATCCTGTACGTTGTGAGGAGTGCCAATCACTTGTGTTTTTGTCCACTCCTATCTCTATGGACCTCTTTCTATTCCTATGATGATCACCATATTTTTATGCTAAATGAAAATAATAATAAAATATATATATATACATATAAAAACAATTTTAGATATTTAATGGATTATGTCTAAAATTATGTCGACATATTGTGAAGATTAAAAAAAAAAAGAAAGATTGAATTGCATCTATATTCTATATTACATTATAAAGTATGAGACAAAGAATTAAAATTTATTTTAGTCAATTACTTTCATATTTAGATATTCCACCAACAAATATAAAAGACAAATTAAGTATGTTGATGTGTTAGATAACCTAAAGTCGACCGTCGGTGAAGTACTATTCTAAATGCTTTTAAGAAAATTATCGACCACTGCGCATTGCGCGAATACTATTCTAGTTACATTATATGTATTATACATGTTTTTAGATCTGTATCTTAAACATTTACTCGTATATCGTAATTTCTAAATATATGTTACGTTCAGTAACTATATTTTTGTTAAAAAACAAAACTATATTTTTGATTAGGTTTACTTCAAAAATCTATAGTTGGTGATCTTAAAACTATGTTTTATAAATTGTTGTGTTTCATCGTATTACTAATTAATATTAACATTAATAATTAATAAGTAGTTATCATTTGTTGTGAAGTTTGATTGTGATAGTGACAATTAATATAATTCACACTCACATGAGTACAATTGATTGTATATAAAATATGTAATTGTAGCAAATTAGTATGGCAAATGCAATGAAAATGTACAAATCCATGATAAACATTATGAGCTACT
>JAOEHQ010000412.1:0-19615 GCA_025447715.1 Asclepias incarnata
TTCATAGAGTACAAATATATACATTGATGCACGAAGATTTTCATGATGCACAGTGATTTTCAATTAATAAAAAATGATTGTTTTATTTGTTTTACCTTAATACTTGTTTTATTTAAACCAGAACCTTACTACTTAATAACTCATGTGAATCTCATAATTATTCTCACAATAATTATCTACTTAATTATAACACTACTAACAGTGACTCGACTTTAACTAACGGTCAAAGTTAATGAATTAAGATGAAAGAAATCAGGATGTTACATAATTACTTCTAATCAATGCATACAATATATCTTTTCATCGTGTGTCTAATTATCATTACAAAAAGAATATCTTAATTTATTTCGAAACGTTACATGTAATTTATTACGTGGTTCATAATCTACTTATTCAAATAAAAGAATAGAAAAAACTAAATATGGAAAAAATGAGGGCGGCGGGCAAGTAAAGAGAGGCTCCCAAAAATTAGGTCTAAAACTCTAAACACACAATGGAGAGAATAAACTTAACCAAAATCGACGACTTTGAAACAAAACAGATCCTGACCGTCCAATCATAAACCCAAAAAGCAATCTGAACGGTCAAAGAACATTCTAGAACTCAAAAAACCTCTCTCAAAACCTCAATATATACCACACAGTATTTTCCATCTCAAATCCTCTCATATATCATTCTCTCTCTCAAACCCTAAAAATCTAATCTAACACTTTAGTTTTTTTGGGAGAGAGAAATTATATTTTAATTATATATAACAAAAAAAATGGCCGGCAAAGGTGAAGGACCAGCGATCGGAATAGATTTAGGAACAACATATTCATGTGTTGGTGTCTGGCAACACGACCGTGTTGAGATCATTGCTAATGATCAAGGAAACAGAACCACGCCGTCATATGTGGCTTTTACCGATTCCGAAAGGTTGATTGGTGATGCTGCTAAGAATCAAGTTGCCATGAACCCTACCAACACCGTTTTTGGTTAGTTTTTTTTTTTTAATAATTTTATTTTAGATCTGTTTTTTTTATTTTATTATTATAATTAGATATGGATCTGGATATGTATATCATAATGTTTTGAAAATAGTAGGTAATATATGTTATGTAAGTAGATCTGATTTGTTTTGATAATGTTTTAGCATGATTATGTTTTGGATCTACATGTTATTTGTGTATATATATATGTATGTATGTATAGGTTTGTATGTATGTTTTTGACTTTATTAGATCTGAATCATAAGAGCTTAATGCAACATGTGTAGGGTGGAAGATTTAATATTTTTGTTGTTTTTTGACCAGTGCTTCAGATTTACATATTTACAAAACATATACATGTATATAAAGACATATTTAAGGTAGATTTAGATATAAGGCTTTGATTTGTTTGGTAATGATATTGCTAGTATTATTGTCTTGTTTGTTATATATCTAAGTTTTTGTTGTATAACATGTAATTTTTTTTCTAGGTTTGTAAAAATAAATTAGTTTTTGAGGTAATGAAATTTGGTTTTTAGATTGGCTTTTTTAGTTTTTTTTAGGTTTTCAATATTCTTATAAGCTAGTTTTTTTTATACAGAAAGCTAATTTAAACACCCTTTGAGATTAAAGATGTTAATTTTATACTGTTAAAGGCGATGTTAAAGGCGAACAGTAATAATTAAGAAAGAAACTAATAGAAAGCTAGTTTAATGTTTTTAGGAGATGTTAAAGGCGAGTCCTTACTCAACTCGGTCGGTAAAATTTTACAGTAGTGTTTACAAAAGTTTTTCGTTTCATTCTTGTTAAGTTAAAAAAAGTACCCTTGACAAAAGGGTCAAACAGTGAAAATCTAGTTTTGTATATATTATCGTAGTTTTTTGTAACTTGAAGTTAAGTTTTAAAAGTGAATCCAAATTTAAATTATTGTACTTGTAGCCGAGTGCCAAGGATTAACGGAATTAGCAATGATTTTTACCGAACTTTTGTGTTATGCTCTAGTTCTGCTGTGTTTTGGTTTCTAATTTGGAAAATTTGTATGTTATATAAATTGTCCTATTTTTTTATACATTTGGTCTATTTATTGTAGTTTGTGATTTTTTTTGTTTTGTTTTATGCGGTTTTTGTGTATTTGAAGATTTTTATAACGTTGTTGATTTTTGTAACAGATGCAAAACGTCTCATTGGTAGAAGATATTCTGATGCCTCTGTCCAAAGTGACATCAAGCTATGGCCGTTCAAGGTTACCTCCGGTCCAGCTGAGAAGCCCATGATCGCTGTTAACTACAAGGGTGAGGAGAAGACCTTTGCCGCTGAGGAGATTTCCTCTATGGTTCTTATCAAGATGAAAGAAATCGCTGAAGCTTTCCTTGGAACAACTGTGAAGAACGCCGTTGTTACAGTTCCTGCTTACTTTAATGACTCACAGCGTCAAGCTACCAAGGATGCCGGTGTCATCTCTGGTCTAAATGTTATGCGTATTATCAATGAGCCAACTGCTGCTGCCATTGCTTATGGTCTTGACAAGAAGGCTACAAGCGTTGGTGAGAAGAATGTCCTCATCTTCGATCTTGGTGGTGGTACCTTTGATGTCTCTCTTTTGACCATTGAAGAGGGAATCTTTGAGGTTAAAGCCACAGCTGGAGACACCCATCTTGGTGGTGAAGATTTTGACAACAGAATGGTTAACCACTTTGTTCAAGAATTCAAGAGAAAGCACAAGAAGGATATCACAGGAAACCCCAGAGCTCTTAGAAGGTTGAGGACATCTTGTGAAAGAGCAAAGAGAACTCTCTCATCCACTGCCCAAACCACCATTGAGATCGACTCGCTATATGAAGGTGTTGACTTTTACTCAACCATCACCCGTGCTAGATTTGAGGAGCTTAACATGGATCTGTTCAGAAAGTGTATGGAGCCTGTTGAGAAGTGTTTAAGAGATGCTAAGATGGACAAGAGCTCTATTGATGATGTTGTCCTTGTTGGTGGTTCCACCAGAATTCCCAAAGTTCAACAGCTACTTCAGGACTTTTTCAACGGAAAGGAGCTTTGCAAGAGCATCAACCCCGACGAGGCTGTTGCCTATGGTGCCGCTGTCCAAGCTGCTATCTTGAGCGGTGAGGGCAACGAGAAGGTCCAAGACTTGCTTCTTTTGGATGTTACCCCTCTATCTCTTGGTCTTGAAACCGCTGGAGGTGTTATGACTGTTCTCATTCCAAGAAACACCACCATCCCAACCAAGAAAGAACAGGTCTTCTCTACCTACTCTGACAACCAGCCCGGTGTGTTGATCCAAGTGTATGAGGGTGAAAGGACCAGAACCAGGGATAACAACTTGTTGGGCAAGTTTGAGCTTTCTGGAATTCCTCCAGCTCCCCGTGGTGTTCCTCAGATCACTGTCTGCTTTGACATTGATGCCAATGGTATCCTTAATGTCTCAGCTGAAGACAAGACTACCGGACAGAAGAACAAGATCACCATCACCAATGACAAGGGTAGACTCTCAAAGGAAGAGATCGAGAAGATGGTTCAAGAAGCTGAGAAGTACAAGTCCGAGGATGAGGAGCACAAAAAGAAGGTTGAAGCCAAGAACGCATTGGAGAACTACGCCTACAACATGAGGAACACTGTGAAGGATGAAAAGATCGGTGAGAAGTTGAGCCCTGGTGACAAGAAGAAGATCGAGGACGCCATTGATGAGGCTATTGCATGGTTGGACAGCAACCAGCTTGCCGAGGCTGATGAGTTTGAAGACAAGATGAAGGAGCTAGAGAATGTGTGCAACCCAATCATTGCCAAGATGTACCAGGGAGGAGCTGGTGATGCTGCCGGTATGGATGATGAGCCTGCGCCATCAGGTGGCGGTGCTGGGCCCAAGATCGAAGAGGTCGACTAAGTGCTAGGTCGACGTTTTATCTATTTACAGTTTTTTGTTAGTTTTGTTATAGCATCAGATGTTGAGGGTGCATGTGATACATTATTGTGTTTTTAATACCTCTGTTTTGTTGGGGGGTGATTTTGTTGGGCTTTTATGCCTTTTGGATTTCTATGGATTACTTTCAAGTATTTTACTTTCTTCTGTTACTTACGCTCTTTTACCCTTGTTTTAAAAATTTTTTTTTTTTGATGAGAAGGGTATTTAAACAAATAAACAGTATGATAGTACTACATTCCAGCTTATGTTGGATTTATTTTACAGACTGTATCCAAAACTGATTTATTTTCACCAGCTTTCTTCCGAACTTAAGATTTGAAAAAAGACTTTGCATTTAAATTTTTTTTTCAAGCGTTTCGAGATTTCTTGATCAAAAACCACCAGTATTGCTTCCAAAAAATGATTATATCAAAGTTCTTCCATAATAATAGTACACAATGGTTTTAGATAGAATATGACATATCAACCCCATCTGCAGTATTGAACTCAAAATGGGGACTAGAGTTATATGTCGCATATGTAAATTTCAAAATAAAGTATATATAACAATATTATATAAATTTTCTTTGAAAATCATTCACTATAAAAAGAGGAAACAATATACGTATGTTCGATTGTGCGGCACATGTCTGTAATATTCATATAATATAATGGATCTCAAGATATCAATATGTGTTTACACCCTTTATAGGTTTTATTTTTATATTTGTCTTTTACATTGTTCATTCAACATATAAATAAAACAACAATAATCCCTAAATGAATATATATAAATTATCCGTATATAATTGACAAGAAATATACATACATATATATATATATATACATATACTAGTTTTCAGGCCCGACCGATGGACGAGTGGTTTTAAAAAATGTGTTTTTATAGATTTTGTTTCAATATGTTTGAGTTTTTAAAAAGCTATAAATATACGTATGCTCAAAATAGACCATGAACTAACCGATACTCCGATAGCATTCAGCGATGATGCTTTGGGATTATACGACAATTTTAGCATAATTATTCTAGAATCTACGCATAGAAAATGAGTATTAAAACAGCAGAATCATTAAACTTACTTCTAGACCATCATGTTGACAAAATACTCGATTTCTAATTTGATCACATGAGTCTACATCTTGCGGACTCCCAATTAAACGATCTTATCCGAATTTCAGACAACAAATTTGCCTCTTTTTTTTTTTAAATCAAATTTCCCGTTCAATAGAACTGTAAAAGATCTTTTTTGGTTCACTTGTAAAAATGTCAAAGTACTCTGTTCAACCTTGATTGAAAGACCCTTGGAACTCACGCCTTTCGCGTTGTATGTGACATCTTCATTTCCAATGTTCTTTACAATCCGTTTAAAGACTGCAGAAAAAGTTGTAACGTTCTGTTAAACCAAAAAATGCATTGACGGGTAGTTGAGATCATCAACGCCCTTGGTTGGTTTAGTTTTTGCAATCATATTGTCTCTTTCTGCCAATCATTATGCCAAGAGTTGTGCTGTTGTAGCCTACTTGACAGAGGTAACGAATGTAGGAACTCATGTTGATGTCATAAATGAGACCAGGGTCTCTTGCTTTTGGAAGGTTTATTAGACCTGAGCCTAATGCCAATTACCTTGTCTTATGTGTTCACTTTCATCGGTGTTGCTATAAGTTCAAGGAGGACATCATTCTAGTAGTTATCTAACACATAATGTAGAAATTACAAATTTTACCCATCGCCCAATCATGACATTCGGAGGAAAACAAATCACCTGTTGTCATGAGAGCCGACTTGAGGTGAAAGAATTTGACATAGGCTGCAACGGCAGCCACATGAGCCAACCCATTGAAGTTCCAGACACTTTGTAATCGACGAACCATGACATTAAGAGGAAAACAAACTCACCTGTTGTCATGAGAGCCGACTTGATAGCAGCTGGTGACCTAGTGGGGTGAAAGGATTTGACATAGGCTGCAGCGACAGCCACATGATATGAGCGCAACCCATTTAAGTTCCAGACGCTGGACAAAAAGCCGTTTCCCCTTTTTTGCTACTCCAACAAGTTTGTTATTGGTGACATAATTGCTACTGCTTTAGAAAGAAAACTAAAACGTCTAAAAAGAATGTTTTCTTCTTTTGTCAATTAAGTGATATCATAAACCTGTATGTAACTATCACTAGCTTAGTCTAGTGGTCACACAAACTTTTTTTTTTATGAAAATATAATTATTAAATAAATTTCACAAATTCCATACATATATATAAAGTTACCCATTTTTTACAAATATATATGTCCAGCATTGGACATGACCCACAACCTATAAATTGATAAGTCATTACATATATCACATGAAGCAAAGCTTAAGAGTTAGAGGTCCTGCAAGTCTGCAACCTAACATAAGAAGTCTCGGGTTCAAACTTTTTTAATTATACATCTGTATTTTTTTAGTCAAAAAGACTCGCTCTCTTGAATAGTTTTGACGTGAAAAATCAACCCTATATGGCTATCTCTAGTCTCTACCCCTTAATTTGTTTTTTGGTTTGGAACAATGACTATTCCTTTGGAATGGCCCCAAGCGTTTATTTTTGCTAGGCCCAATTACACTTTTCTTCTTTGATGATGGATTGCGACACCGCCTGCAAATGTACGTAGAAAGTACACGCTCCATTGACCCGTTAAAATGAGTTAATTCAATATTATAAATCAAATCTACTCTATGTCTATGAATCTATGATGTTCCATTTTGAAAATAAAAGTTCAAGCATATAATGTATTTTACATTCAAAAGTTACTTTCAATCAATAAACTCAATTATTTTTTAACAAATAATAATGTAATTTTCACAGCTAGCTGTTCATGTAGTAGCATTAGCATGCATGAGAAGTAAACGGTATGACGTTGTTATGTACAAGATTATACTAGTAGTTAATTAATATTTCTTATATAAAAAAAGTTGTACCATTAATCCATTATTATATTATATATAACTAATTAATTAACTTTTGCCTTTTAAATACACACTAGTATTCATGCAAATGAATTGATTTCTTTGTTTAATTTATCTAACTTTTGTTGTTTCCTTCTATATTTTAGTGTTTGCAAGTGATTTGAGAAAAGTTTTTGGTTTTGACAAAAATGGACTATATCAATTAGACGCTTAAGCGTGTAATAATGTGAAAATGTTTACATTAATTACAAAATTATATAGATTAATGGAATATAGTTTTTGTTAAAACTTATTAATATTAGTTTGACATTTTAATGATATTTCAATATAACTTATGAACCAATGGTTGGAGATAAGAACATGTTGTGTAACTTGTGTTCATCCGACTACATGTAGAAAGTTTGAAACTATGTATCATTATTGCACAATTACTATATTATTTGATATATGTTTTAACTTTGACCATTTGCATGAACTTGTTAGAACCTTACAATCTCAATCCGATCCTAAGATCACGATCTTGCAAAAACAAAAATGATCCTGTATAAGATCTTGATCTTGACAATTTTAAAGTTACCCTTTATAGTTTCGAATACTAACTAGTGTATGATTTCAAATATTAAAGAGTAAAAATTTATAGGGTAAATTACATAAATCATACTTGAGGGTTGTTCATAACTGCACCGGTCATACCTACAGTTTAGAAATTACCCGAAACATACCTATCGTTGTTAAATATGCACGCTGACCATATCTAACCCTAACGGAGCTTGATGGATCGTTAAGTTTCGTCACATTCCAGGCACGTGAAGGTGTAAAAGACTATTTTACCCCCCATATTTGCCCCCCTTCTTATTTTTCTTTCCTTTTTATACAACTGCAACTAACTCCAATATCTATCAGTATCTAAAAAGTGACACTAGGGTTGAATTGGATTCTATTTTATCAATTGCCCATTTTACTAAACGCCTAAAATCATTTTACACAATCAGTTGGCTGAAGTAAATCTCGAGCTGATATATGATGGTATTTAGAGGAGAAAGAACAGTGCTTAGCCGGATCTTGGTGGTGTGGGTGGTGGCCCCATGCAAGGAACAGTGGTGGTGGTTGTTGAAGGTTGTGGCGGTGGGAGCGGTGGTGGTGGTTGAAAGCTACAGTGTCGGGAGCGGTGGTGGTGGTTGAAAGCTACAGCGGCGGGAGTGGTGGTAGAAGGCTACAACGGTGGTGGTTGATAGTGGTCGGCCTGAGGTTGCCGGAGGTTGCAACGGTGGTGGTCGGCAAGTTTCACCGGCGACGATTTGTGTTTTTCCCACCCCATCCTTCTTTTTCCCCCCTTTTTATCTATTATCTCTACTGTACTTTTACCATGAATATATATATATATATATATATATATATTGTTGAGTCCTAATAAAATGTATAGATTTTGTGATGACAATCTGATAGGAAACACTTGTAATCAACTTGGACTGTTTATATAGATTAGCTTTGCAGATTAACTTGGGCTGTTTATACAGATTAGTTTTGTTCTTATATTCAGCTTGGGCTATTTATACATATTAGCTTTGCTAAGTCTTGAGTTGTAAGTTGTTATTTCTTTGTAAAGATTTATTCTAATAAAAAATTATTTGAAAAATTACTTTCTTTGTGTCAAGCTTTCTTTTCATTGTTTTTCTTACTTACTTTACACATTTTGTTAAATCTTTATTATTCTGTTATTACATTATCAGTTTTAGAAAAGATTTACAAAAGGATTTTTAATATATACTAAGATTCGAAGAAGTTATATTCACTCTCCTCTACAACTAATTTGTGTTCATTATACTTTGATATATTGACACTCTTGGACATAATATATATATATGTGTGTGTGTGTGTATGTAAACAAACTTTTATGTCATACACATCGCAAAACTTCTAAACGAAGGTGGATCTCCAATAAATGTTTTGTTCCTTTTCGCTTTAAAGTTCAAGCTCCGTTAGGGCTAGGTATGGTCAGCTTGCATATTTGATAACGATAGGTATGTCTCGGGTAATTTCTAAACTGTAGGTATGACCAGTGCAGTTTTGAACAAACCTCATGTATGATTTATGTAATTCACCCAAATTTATATATAATATTTGTGAAGTTGGTTGGTTTTTGTGAACAAAATGGGAGAGTTTTTACTGTTCAATGAACAATAAAAGCTCTCCACTTGAGGGAGGTATGATGTAGACAGCCTTACCCCTACCCAAAGGTAGAGATACTGATTCCAGAAGGACCTCCGGCCTAGGGCTTTCATCCTTGTAAAAATTTCTCGACGGCATTGTCTCGGTCTCAGATCTAGATCTCAGATCTAGAGAGAAATACAATTAATTATATAAAACTTTATTTAGTTTTTTTTTCCTACAGTTATTTGCATAGGGTTCCTACTTTTTCATTTGATTTTTGCAAGTTAATGCTATATCCTAAGGTAGAGAGATTGTTTTTAGAAAGATCTTCAATCATTTTGTAGGGAGTGGAAATTGAACACTTGACATCTGTCTTAAAAGATAAGGGGTTTTTCACTTGATCCAACCGTACTTGTTTTGCATGGTATTTATCATCTTCATATAAATATCTTTAAATAAGATATAAAATAAAATATTTTATTATAATATTAAAACAATGAATTACATATTATCGTGTCCATATTATTCCTTGTTTAGTCCATAAATCGAAATGTACTCCAATTTTTATAGACCTTCAGTTTTTATAGACCAGTACCATACGGATATCAAATTTCTAAAAAAGATGTATAAATATATTTATACATACAAAATACAATAAGGAAAAGAACAGCACATGTGCTACTAATTAAAGTGCTTATGACACAACTTCAATTAATGTGTTGTTTATTGTTCTGCAAGAATTTTCTAATCAAAGTTTTGTAATCCGTCATTACCCTAGTAATTCGAATGAGAGATGATATTAATATCACATAATTTAATAAATCTATCACACTTATACATAATTTATTTGTACAATCTGTTGTATTATTTGTATAGTATGATAAATTAATTAAAAATGATGGTATGAATATTAATTCCCAATTCGAATTGATAAAAATAAATACAGAAGTGCACATAAATCATAAATGCAACTGCAATCACATCCTACCAAACTACACGACCAAAAGTAAACTTTAATAACTCGTTAGTGCTTCCTGCTTTTATATTTATTTAAGTTAGACTTAATGGAATGAGGCATCCTCACATGGGGGCGTCTTTCGTCATGTGACGATGCCTCCTCCCAAGGAATGCTCATACTTTTTGATGGAGTGAGGCATCCTTCATGGGGGCATCTTTCACTTTATAAATTTTTTTTATATATATAACTCAATATAAACTTCAATAAAACTTAAAACAAAATAATTAAAATACATAAATCATTACATTAAACAATATAAACTTAAAATTAAAAGGTCCGACTTGTACGTAGCAACTCCTACTCCGCTAAATAATGAAAAGGTCTACCACACGTTTCTATATACTCGGCCAACGCATTTTGGATTTTTGTCTCGTTTGCATCGCTAGGATAGTTGTTCATACGTGCGTAAATTTGGTTGAATGAGCGAATTGATGCGCGCATGTTGCGCCATTTACTTGAAGCAGTGTCTTGGTCCCGATAATTTGCCGGTTGGTTTTTGAGAGTGAGGAACACATTAGTTATTCTCATCCAATACGTTTTTTTCTCTTTGGTAATTAACTACAAACAAAGAAAAAAGATTGTTAGTTGAATAAACAATATCTACTGTTTAGCGCCTCTGTAATTATCTCACTCCGTCGTGACGAAATCTTGTTTATCAAACTTCTATCGATGGTTGTGATTCTATGTCACTGCAATTCATCAATAGGAAGTTTGATAAACAAAATTGCATCGCGAAAAACAAGCATACCGCACATCCGGTCTTCCGTCACCTCGAGCTAAGCTTTGGCTAAACTCATTTCTTCCGATCTTGTCCAAACCATTGTATAAACAAGTGTTTTACAAAAAAATTTGGTGGGATTTTTAAGAATATGGGAGAAGAAAAAGATAGAAATTTTGTATTAAAAATGGTTGTGGTGTGGTGTGGTATTTATAGAGGTTAAAAAAAATAAAAATAAAAAATAAAAAAATAGAAACTAGCCGTTAACGGCTAGGAAGTTTGAAATCAAACAAGAGGAGCGGGCGGAACCATTGTGCCTGGCAACTCAAATTTTTGCCAATGCCACCACCCGGGGCGGTGTACCGGGCGGAATTCAGGAGGAAAGGGGCAGCGTCGGGCAAGCTCCGCCCCACTCCGAACAGTCTTATGTGTAATACAAATTATTCAATCCCAAAAAAAAGTCTGCAAAAAAATGGTGTAGTACCAGGCTAAGAGAAGATAGGGCTAGGCAATGTGATTATTTGTCTATAAGGGTGGAAGGAGTGCCGCCCTACTCCTCCCCACCTTTCCTCACCTTTTCTATTTTTCTTTATTTTTTACCCACTTGCAAGGAATGCTTCACCATCAGTACTAACCACTCTCTTTTTTTATTTTTTATTTTTTTAAACTATAAAAAAAAACTAAATTATATTAATTAAAATTAAAAACTGCTTCTTATGTTGCACTCAATGCATTAAAACTTGAACTTTTTATATGCTAATATGGTTACTCTGTTTTGATTGAAGATAGGAAGCCATAGTCTATGGAACAGTCAACTGTTTGATGTATAATTTCTTGCAATCCATATACTTGTACCTAAAACCCAAATCTTTCAACTTCTTTGAAAATATCTCAGTAGGGGCTGATCCTATTTCTACCTTAAAGATTTGCTTGTGGTATTGAAACATTTTATATATATGTGTTTGTATGCAGATTATTTTATATATATGTGTTTGTATGTAGATAAGGTGGTAAAAAAAGTGAGCATTGCCCTCACCGATTGGCTCCCCACCCCACCGGCACCGATGGCACGGGGCAGTGTAAACTTAGGCAAAAGATGGTGACCGGGATTTTCCCTGGGTACTCCGAGTCACCTAAGTCTATTCCCATCTCTAGTCAAACCACCACTCCAATGGTGCAGACTCAAAAAGCAATGTGATTGAGATATTACACCAATGAAATCCTAATATTGGAGATGTCGTGAAAAAAGTGTATCACATTTCTTTTTTTCTTTTAAATTAAAGTGTCACGTAGTTTCCAATTCCAGATTAGCTTCTATCTCTCTTACTTTTTTTTCTTCTTTTTTAATATCAGAAACACTAATAATGAATTGCTTAAATTGATTTTAATCATAGGTTAGTAATTAGGTTTAAAGAAGCTCAAGTTTTTAATGACATGCCTATATAAACATATGTGGGTTTTATTATTTTAAATATAAGTTCTTTAAGTTCAAAATTACAGATTAGATTATAAATCTAATGAATCTAATAATGTATAGTTTTTGATCATTTGCAGGTTAGAGACTCACTAATATATAAAGATTGAGTTTGTCTATTAAGGCCATCTCCAATGCATGACCCTGACAACGCAGTGAAGGGGTTTTCGTGCCAGCCTTCAGTGTGCCCAAGTTGGAGCCCCAGCGAGAACAACGACGTGAAGGCGTCAAAGTGAAGGGGTGCCGGTCAGTGGAGTGAAGTTAACGAATATTTTGGTTTTTAATTTTTATTTTTTACCCTCTAACGACCGATTTTTTTTAAAAAATAATAAAACTATTTTCATAACCATTGTAATCAAACGGCTATATTTTTTTCATCTCAAAATTCTATAAATACAATAACATTTAACCATTTGAAATTACAACAATCTTCAATTTTTTTTTTTAAATCTATATAATCATTTCACAAATCCATTCTATAACAAAATTTCATTCACCAAACCACCATGTCTTCTAGTTCCAATTCTGATGCTTAAAATCTAGCAGCATTTGAAACGTTTTATGACAATTCCAATGAAGTTAAATTTATGGGCATTATTTGTTAACTTATTGACCATGGACCAACAAGATTGTGAAGGGACAGACGTGACAAAGAAGTGGTGCTAGGTGTTATGTCGAGCGAGATCGTGAAGGAACAAACGTGATGCTAATGCATCACTACTTTGTTGAAAATCATAGTTACACTTAAGTTTAACTTGAAAGAAGATCTTTAGCCAAAAAAAAAATTGAAAGAAGATATCGGTTGACATGAAACATGTTCATTCGAATAGTCGATGATATCATTAATTTTAATGAACAACCTCTTCCTCGCAATTTAAATTTTATCAAGCACGTCACGATGCATTGAATAGATTCCTTTTAGTATTCATCAAAAGTACATGGAGACGTTACTACAGTTGGCATACGGTGTCCTCGGTGATGCGACGGATGGGTACTTACAAATGGCTGAAACAAGAGCCCTTTAATCCCTGTATAATTTTGATAAGTGTGCATACGACATTTTCGGGAACTTATACTTAAGACAACCCACTACCCAAGACATGGAAATATTATATAAGAGACATCATCATATTCATGGTTTGCCAGGGAATGTTATGAAACATTGATTGTATGCATTAGGCATTGAAGAATTTTCCAACGAAATGGAGAGATCAATTCACAAAAGGTGATCACGAGCATCCAACAATCATGCTCAAAGTCGTTGCCTGTTGTGATCTTTGGATTTGACATTCGTTTTTGGTGTTGTAGGGTCAAAGAATGACATCAATGTCCTACAATAATTGTTGAATGTCCAAGCCACTAATGCATATTTGTGGTATATGAAGTTGTGTGGTGGAGATATCAATATAATGGTGAATTATCAATTCAACATTAGGAAGACAATCAAGTCTACTACATACTCCTTAGGTTATATTCGATCATGACATCTATAGCCGTCTCTATATCTAAATATGGAGTCAGATGACAAAAATCATAATGGGGTTGGTAGGGATGGATTTTTTTTTTCCTTATTTTTTTAAAGGAGGGGGGGGGGTGTTTCGAGAGTCTTGGGTTCTATCCCAGACATTCTAGGGGTGTTCATCGGTCGGGTTATTTGGATTTCGGGTTATTCGGTTCGGGTTATTCGGTTGCTGAAGAATTATAAATTAACCCATAACCCAAACTGAATACGATTCGGGTTATTTGGGTTAGGGTTGTTTGAGACGGGTTTTAGGTAACCCAAATAAAATGTGATGTTGAGTTTGAAACACATGAAACTTAAAAAGGAAAGTTTGTTAATTATACAACAATATAATTTCAAAAACATAGAAAATGATAATTTGTAAAATTGTAGATTAACAAATTATTATCCAAAGGTGTTTCAACATTTGATTATTTAGTTCTTGATTTAAGGCATTATAACATGGTTGTATTAAACCAAAAAAAAACATAGATAAAATAGAAAAAAGTATAAATTAATAAGATTTTTTTTTATAATTATTAATATAATTAATAATTAAAATAAGTTAGTCACATGTTTAATAACTTAATTTAGAGAAATCGAGATATGTGATTGGTCAATTGAGGTTATGTCAGTTGTCTTTTTCTTAATAACTTAATTTAGAGAAATTGAGAGTTATGATTGGTCAATTAATGTTAGATCAGTTGTCTTCTATAAGTTTTAGAATTATTTTTGAGGAAATATGTTTTTAGTAATTTAATTATTAATAATCAATAAAAGCTAAAAGTGTTAATTATATTTAAATTAAGTATTTAGTAAGATTTATTCTTTTATGAAAACTAAAAATTGTAAATTAGCGATGAAAAATAAAAAAGTGTAAATTAATGATATTTTTTCTATAATTATTTTTATAATTGATAATTAAAATAATTTAGTTACATGTTTAATAACTTAACTTAGAAAATCGAGAGCTGTGATTGGTCAATTGAAGTTAGGTATATATTAAGATTAAGATTAGTTTTACGTTCCATCATTATTGCCCATAAGCAAACAAAAATATTTTAAGATTATATGTATTATGGTTGCAATAATTATATATCAAATTTGAACTAAATATAATATACAATTCATTTAGATGATATATCTCTAATCTCTTATAAACATAAAATAATTGTTTTTGTTTTCCTAAAAAAACTATCTAATATGTTGTTATCAAATCTACAACTTCGTCTATACAACTTTTATCATATCACATATGTTATAATGAATATATGCGTTATCTCTATTTATTTTTACACCATTAATATAATAACGTTGCCTTCCAAAAAAAAAATATATAATAACGTATTCAAACTCAATACTAATCATCTGTCTGTTGTGGCTTCTAACCCTCCAATACTAAAGAAAAAAAATATAAAAATGATATCCTCATCATTTTTTAACATATGTTATATATATATATTTGTCAAAGTATAATATTATCAAACATAAATATTTTAATAGTTTTATATGTTCCCCGCGTAGGACGCGAGATAATAATCTTGTACATATTAAACGAAGTATTAGCAGGTCTAAATATTTGTTTTAATTTATTTGAACTTTTGACATAAACTTTAACTATATGTCAATAACAGATATAACAATAATATATATATATATATATATATATATATATTAGATCTCTATTTATATTGTAAATGTATAATTAATTATAAATTTAAAGTATAGGTTTGTCATTTAGAGTGAAACTCTAGAAAATTAAAATGTTTAAGCTTTATGATTTCAAATAAAGCCGCCTTTTTCTTAAGTATAAAGTTCGGTCTGGTCTGGTCTTCACGATTTTTTCTTTGCTCAAACTGTAACTGTATCAAATAACTCGATTTTTTCAAAACTTAAACCACTAGACCAGATTTTAACAACTCAATTCGTTCAAACCAACCCAAATATTCCGATTTGATCTAATTTAATCGATTTGACGGTTTGATGAACACCCATAGTATAAATACTCACGTACGATATTGATTTTTCCCCTCTTTAAAAAAGTAAATTCTTCATCAATGAAATTAAAATATATAGAAAATAAACTTTTTTACTTGGTCCAACTTGGGACATGGAGACATTATTATGTTTTCAGATTGAAAACCATGGGCCAAACTAGTACACCAAATCGTCAAAGTCCATTCATTCAAAGGCCTACATACAATACAATACCATTACAAAACCTAAAACTAACGGTCCAGATTCACCAACCATGTAACACACATCTTGAGAAGACCGCAATATATGGAAACTGTAGAAACTCGACCCCGTGATGTTGTGGCCCGCACACACCCATCCGACTCGGTCAGAATTCGAATATTCCATTCTCATATCAGCCGTCAGATAATATTCCATCTCATCTTGTTTTTTCCATTCCCATACTCTTTTTATCTTTAATCCTATTCTTCTATCTTGTTT
Source organism: Asclepias incarnata (assembly GCA_025447715.1). Lineage (NCBI taxonomy): Eukaryota > Viridiplantae > Streptophyta > Magnoliopsida > Gentianales > Apocynaceae > Asclepias > Asclepias incarnata. Next base: position 16,163 of record JAOEHQ010000412.1, read on the forward strand.
TTCAACCCTTCCCCATTCCCATCCCAATCCCATTCCCAAATATAATATAAATATAAATAAATACAATGTCAATCAATCTCACTCAATCTTATCATCATCGTCATCTTTGATATTTGATATATATAAATATATACATATATACATATAGATATAGATATAGAAGATAGGTATATCGCCATGGCTGAAGAAGAAGCTCCTCCTCCTCCTCCTCTAGATCAAATCAAACTAATCCATAAACTTAACCTTTTCAAAATCAAAGGCAGAGACAAACGTGGCCGCAAGATCTTACGTATCATCGGAAAACACTTTCCAGGTATATATATATATATAAACATTTTTTTAATTTTTTTTTTAATTTTTGTTGTTGTTTTTGATATACATATATACATATAAAATATATAGATATAGATGTGAATTTATTATATTTTATGTATAAAAAGTTATTTGAATTCAATGTGTTTGATGAAATTCAGAAAAATAAATAAATAATTTGTTATGTTTTTGTTGTTGTTTTACAGCTAAGGATTTAACAGTTGACTTGTTGAAAAAGTATTTAGAAGTGAAAATATTCCCTAAGCTTGAAAGGCCTTTTGTGATCGTTTATATTCATACCGACGTCCATAAGAGCGATAATTTCCCCGGGATCTCAGCTCTCCGGTCCGTTTACGATGCTATTCCGATTACCGTCAAACAGTTTCTAGAGACGGTGTATTTCGTTCATCCCGATCTGCAGTCTAGACTCTTTCTAGCCACGTTCGGCCGCTTCATCTTTACTGGCGGGTATGTCATCATCTGTTTGTTACATACATACTATGGTTTGGTTTGGACGAGCCCGTCTTGAGGATTTAAGTGCCTAGGACGAGCCGGAAAAAAAAGTCCCATATATAAACAAAAATTTTAAATGAAGAATAAAGTTATGAAAATTTTTAAAAATTTTGTGTATCTAAAAAAGATTGGGCCCGGGAGCCCCTCCTCAGGGCCTCCCCTGGTTGGGACTATTAATTTTTTTTGAAACTTAGGTTGGGACTATTAATAAGTCGTGCAATCTTGTTAGAAAATTCAATTTAATGATAATTTTGGGACTATTAATAAGTTGTGCAATCTTGTTAGAAAATTCAATTTAATGATAATTTCTTAAGCATGTAATAACAATTTGTTGTGTGTGGTGGTGGTGGTGGTGCAGGTTGTATGCAAAGTTGAAATATGTGAGCAGATTAGCGTATTTGTGGGAGCATGTTAGAAGGAATGCGATAGAGATCCCGGAATTCGTTTATGATCACGACGAGGATTTGGAGTATCGTCCGATGATGGATTATGGTATAGAAAGTGATCATCCTAGAGTTTATGATGCGCCCGTGGTTGATTCCTCCGTGGCGATGTATTCCACAAGGTGTATTTCGTAGAACTGATCGAATGTGTCAAGAAGATACATTGTGTGTTGTACTTGTGTTTGTAGTCATCAAAAAAATTGTGTTGCTAGTAATCGAGAGTGCAAGTTCTCCTTTAGTTTTTTGCTTGTTAAGTATTGTAAATTGTTCGATGAAAGAAATCGAAAATTGAGGGAGATCTTAATAATAAGTGGAAATATTCACTTATGAATGTTATATGTATTAATGTATATATGGGTGTTAATTTAGATTATGATTCTCTTGAGTTCATTAATTTGGTTTTAAGATTATAGATATACATAAATGTTCAGCAAATATCTGGTGTGATTGTTATTTAGCTCACAAAAAACATTGATTTTGATAGGTGGTGTTCTTGACTATTGATTTTGATATATGGGGATATCATATATACAGTTAACCGTCTATATTTAGATACAGTTTTTCTCACAAATTTTTTTTTTTTTTCACGTGGGAAAATTGATTTTAATCATGTGAGATACATGATTTTCCCTTGATCTATAGGTGTTTTTGACTATTTGGTTTTGTAAAACACGGTTTTGAATTTTTATAGATGTCGACTATTGCCAATGGCAACCAGTTTTTGTGTTGATTATGTTGTTATATGCGTTTTCACACATAAGTTATGTTACATTTAATAATGAACGCAATATAATCTAAATAATCAATAAATAAATGTATATAATCTGAATAATCAATAAATAGATGTATATAATGCTCATTTAATAATTATTACTTTTATATAAATCATAATTGTGTATTTTAATAATTTAAAAAATTTTAAGTTGCCATAACTTATGTGTCCAAAGACACATAAACCCTACATAATGTCAATATTGTGTTTGTTCCTAGTGAACAATTATTTATCAATATTATTTTTTTGTTGAATTTTGTTTCGATTATTTGATAAGGTACAACTCAAAATGGGTTCACATGTATGTGTCCAAATCAATTAGGTTGTATATCGAATTATTATTAGTTTAAAACGACAAACTACGTTACTGACAAACTATCTTAATTCTAAATTATAGAAACTTATCTTTATCTTTTAATTATTTTTCAAGTATGTCGATGGAGTGTGGGATGTGTGGTTTGGAGGACGAGTCGTTAGAACATATTCGGTTCATGTCATCTTTCAGTACAGGTGTGGGAGCATGTTTTTACAGTGGTGCAGGATCCATCTTTTTTTTTTTTCTCAATTAAAGACTTACCGATCCTGGCACAACAATTGCGAGGTGATTTGGGATGGAAGCAAGCGGTCAATCTGATAATTGTAACTTTAGTTTGGTGTCTTTGGAGGAATAGGAACGAAGCGGTATTTAACTCAAAAGGGGCTCGACAAGTACAGTCATAGAGGAAATTCGGGCTCTATTGTTTATATGGATCAAGAGTTGGTCGAGATATAAAGCTTTGGCATGGGAAAGTTGGAGTAACTTTAATTTTTACTCATTTTAGTTAGTCGATGATTTGGTTTGCTTTGTCATGATGTATTTCTTTTTCTGGTTTGGTAATTGTATCATGAGTATTTCTTGGAGCCTGACGTTTTGTTGGGTCACCTCATAACGAAAATTAATGTTGTTGGCTGTTAAAAAGTATTTATTTATTTAAAGTATTTGACATATAATCTTTAACTTGGTACAAAATTAGTGGTACAACATGTAAAACGAACGACCAGTTATGCTAAAGTAAAAGTTGCAACTTGCAATTGATATACTATACAACTAGCTTTTGTGGTATAAAATTAAATGAATCTTTTTAAAAAATAGTGGCTCAGGTCCACAACTTTTTTCTTCTTTTTATCCATATTCACAAACTTTACTACTTTTCACTTTTAATTTATGGACTTCTTTACAAACCGGGCCATGAATAAATAGTTCCTCGAATCGATTTAATTAGATTATAAAATGCGAGAAATGTTCATTTGCACATGAAAATTTGAGTGAAAATGGAAGAACAAATCTCAGCCACATATTTCCCCTCCTTTTTCTCTCTCCTCCATAAATCATTAGTTTCATCTAATTCATTCAAAATCTTTTATCTCAAAAAC
>JAOEHQ010000422.1:0-19604 GCA_025447715.1 Asclepias incarnata
TTCTTCACTATCTTCTTATCCCTCGGCTTTCTATCAAACGCTTCTAACCCCTTAAAAAGCTTAACCACCCGCTCAAATATCTTGTTTCTGTAATATACCGATATCATCTGATGGCATAGCTGCCACGGGACCGAATGCAAATCCACAGCAAGTTTCCTAACCCACACGGCCACACCTCATGTGCTTCATCTACCCTATGATCCATATCCAGTGCCCGAACCAACTGCCCATATGTTCCCAATGTTGTCCCTTGGCCTTTACTCAACATCCATTTTATAACATGAATAATTCTATGCCATTGATGTTCTTTCTCAAGACCAATTAATGCGCGTCTCAAAGGCCCAATCGGGAAGTCTTGTTCCCATGCTACCCACGCATCAAGAGCATTGTATACAGATTCCTTGCTATCGTCAAGATCCATCAAGATTTTTACCAAGAAGTTAACTTTATCCGTTCTTGACACATTCTCGCCTTTTTGGCGTTTAGATATGGGTTCAGCCGGGTAATGATTCTCACCCGTTGGGTCTACATTTCTCTGTACAGGTTTTTGATCTTGCACAAAGGCTCTATGGCTATAACGAACAGATTGAACCTGAATGGTTCCAAGGGGACTAATTTGTTGAACAAGTTTAGCCATCATTGTCGACCTCCACATCGCAGTCAGTCCTGTGAAAATGACTGAGATAACTTTACAGCGGAAAGCAGATGAACATAAAAAATGACATTCTAAAGACCATAAAACAAGAACTAAGTTCAATGTGATCATATATGATTTGCAATAATAATAAGTTCACAATTATAATTAAGAAACAAATTTTGAAAAAGCAAAAAACAAATAAAGATTACTAGCTATAAAAAATTTCCATTCTTATAATATAGGCGATATCCCTTGGGGGTGGTAACGAGTGTAGTGTGAAAGTATGTGTTCGAGGTCCGCATACTGTCCGTTTGGATGTCACTGTAGATTCTGAGTCATCTAACAACTAACTCGCCGTTCAAAAGATAACAAAAAACAAACAAGGAAAAAAAACACCCATAGGCTTGGCATTTTATCGAACACCTGATGTGCATTGGAATATAACAACCAAACAAAGAGTCATTCAGTTAAAATCTGATGCTACGATGAGATGGCGTATGGGGAGAAGTGGTACCTGATTCTTTAGGAATTTAGCTTCCAAAAATAATCAACCGGCTGCGCGCTAAGATATTTTTCTTTGCCTACTGTTATTATTATTATTACTATTATTATTATTATTATTATTATTATTATTATTATTTTGATTTGTTTTATAAAATTTAAATTAAATTTTTCATCAAGTCAAATTGGGCCAACAGCGTAAATATGAAAAATTAAGGATGATTAATGAAATCCGTACAAACCACCGGGGTCATTTTTGTAATTTACTCTTATTAATAATTTAAGGAAAGTGATTTTCCTACTAAAATTTTTACTTCTCCTACTACATATAATTTTTTATGACATTTTTGCCCTTATTAATATTTTTCAACCCATCAATTAATCTACAATTTACATGTCTCGTCTTCTTTCTGGTTTTCTTTCTTACTTCTTTCATTCTAGTTTTTTATTGTCATCCTTGCCCATTTAACCAACAAAAAAAAATAAAAATCCTTTCTATATTTTATTATTTAGACTAAGATAAATCTGTTTACAAAATGACATCTCCTTTTCTCCAACAAAAATAATCCCAAAAAAATAACAGGGGCTCGAATCCAACCTAGTAACCAAAATGTCTAACAGTTTTCTTAATTCTGACCACTAATGATAATGATTAAAATTAATAATTAATTACCAAATACAAATTAGGGATTGTTTCATAGTTTTGTCTCGCTCTATGGTTTTCTCATATGACTTCCGAAACAACAACCATCATCTCGCAAATAATAACAACAAAACAACACGTGAACTTACAGTTAAGGTTCTTTTTGTTTTAAAGAAGTTATTTAATGGAATAATTAAAGATTTAAGATTATACAAATGGAACAAAGAGACCTGAAAGTGAAGAAGATAAAAGGAACAAAGAGAGTAGGTGAACTGAGGGAGGGAGGGAGGGAGGGAGGGAGGGAGAAGGAGGTCAAGTGTCAAGCTTTCAAGTCTTGTAGATTGATGATGGGGATCTATGGTGATTCATGACGGATGTGATTGAGAAGGTAACCCAAACACAATACACTAGCTAGAAGTGCTGTGTCGATTCGTTTACGACCATAACTATTTTCATTAGAACCATTATACTTTAGAGTTAACAAAATTACATATCACAATGGATGTCATAAAGCGTAAATTTAACACGAAGAGGTCCTAAAAATTATGTCAGTACAAAGTGTAAGATCAACAGTGTAGAATCTATAATACTAACTAGCAATTTAACCCGTGCGTTGCACGGAAGGAAGCAATGAAAGCAACTACATTTATCAAAAACAATGAACCTATGTTTCTTACCTATTTGACAATATCCGAACGATTTCATTAAAAGCGTGTAAAACCATTAAAACATAAGGGGAAAAGAATCATTAAAACTATATAAAAAAAAATAAAATAGTAAGACCATTGGAAAAAAAAAAAACTAAAAGTTAAAAGAAATTGACATTCCTAAAAATACAAAGTAAAGACCAACATATATTCATTTAACTATTTATCTAAAATATTAACTTATTAAATAATATTAAGTATCAATTACAACCGAGGTTAGGAACTTTAACATGCCAATAGTTACGATCGGATCACAATGAATAAATGCTAAACAATATACAATAAATTTTGAAAGCTAAAACTATTAAAAATTTAAGGAAAAAATCAATAATTACGACCAAACTACAATAAAAAAAATGTATATAAACAATATACCATAAAATTTGAAAGCTAAAACCATTAAAAGTTTTAAGGAAAAACAAAGTTCAAAACCATTAAAAAAAAAAAAAAAAGAAACACAAAAAAATTTGTAGGAATAAAAAAAGAAACAAAAAAAAGGGAAAAAAAAAAAAGTTACTGTACGCGCTATAGTAAAAAAAATTTGTATGAATAAAAAAAGAACAAAAAAAAACGGAAAAAAAAAAAGTTACTGTATCCGTTACAGTAATTGCTACAGTGTTTTCACCCCATATGCTTTGTTCTATATATAATGTGTCATCAAACAATAGTGTAGTGATATTTATACACATAGTTAGGAGTGGTGAAATAGTAATGATATTTGTAACTAACATGGTAAGCTTAATAGTATATCAAAAAATTTGGTATTAATATATGATTTCACTCGTTATTTCTTTTAATATTAACATTTGATCTGTCATGTGTCAACACAAAAATTTTAAACATGTTTTTAGACCTACTAAATTAGTCACATTTATCATTTTTCGTGTTGAAATTTTTCGTGTTGATGGGCAAAGAATCATGTCATTATTCCTTATCCTTATTTCTTAGCAATCACGATACTGAGACCCGAAACTAAATCGATACGAAAAATCAATCCGCCACTTAAAAAAAAACCATCCCGCTAACCTGGTTATTTTCTGGGACGGATGCGGGTTGGCCATTTGGATAAATAAGTCGACCCGACTATTTGAAATAAAATCAACCTATTAACCCATTTGACATGTTTGACCCGCAACCAACTAATCGACCCGTCAACATGTAAACCCATTTGACCTGAAATGTACATCGGGAACCAACTTGCAAATCTGTTAGCAAGTTACGGATTAGGATTGAGTTATTCAACCCGATTAAGATTTCAGGTCCAATTCGATTGGCTAAATAAAACAGAAAAATTGACATCAATAGTCTTGAAAGATCGATAAACAGACTAAACCAAATTACCTACAAATAAATTAATCCTATGTATGTATCACAACGAACTATGATTGTCGTTTCTTATTTAATCTAACTGAATATAAATTCTATTTTTTAAAAGAAAATCCAAGGTTTGCTAGAATATGATTTGCTTATATGCTATATTATCATTTAATGATTATTTAAAAAGGTTACAAGGTAGTTCTTAAATATCCAGCAAAAAGTTCAAGAAATTGATGCTTTAATGGAGTAGGAAGTTGGTACTCAAAGTTGAGCAGGTTTATTGGGGCAGTGATCAAATCCGAAAATACCCATCGACAACTAACACACCATGTTTTATATAATTGTATATACATACCAACTCAACTATGTTTATGTTGTATAAATGGTCACATTTGTCTTCATTTTTTCTCAAACTATCTCATTACCATCTTACAACATTTCTAACAGCTAGCTGCATAGCCTTTCTGAAAGTAAAAAAGACTAGAAACCAAAAATGTCGAAGGCTGTGCGATTGGAAGAGGGTGATGCATCCAAGGTCCCAGTTCCTGCTGCTTCAAACAAAGGGATTTCGGTGATGGATCTAGTTTTGCGCCTTATTGGCATCGCTGGTACTTTAGGTGCTGCCATTGGCATGGGAACTAATGAACAAACTCTACCATTCTTCACTCGGTTTGTGCGTTTTGATGCACAATATGATGATTTCACGTCTTTCAGGTTTGTTTTACCATATAAACCACCATGTTATGGCAACAGCAAAAAAAAAAACGAAAAAAACTTGTGCAACAAACGCTAAAATCAGAAACTTGTAGCCTTAGCTTCTTATAGTTAATACCGTCTTCACCATTCTGTTTTAGGTTGTTTGTGGTTGTTAACGCGATAGTAGCTGGATATTTCGTTCTCACGATCCCTTTATCAATTGTTCACATCATGAGGAGCGTGGCCAGAGGAAGCAGAATTCTTTTGATTATCCTTGACACGGTATATATTAAGATAGTGATCATCATATCAAAGTTGAATCATTGTATCCTGCTATCTCTTGTGTTGTGTACGAGAGCTGTAGGGGCCGTTACAATGATTCAACATCTATTATAATGTTTTTAAGTAACTTAATTTTTATTTTTTTTATGTTTTATTATACTAATTTGGAACAAAGATAATTAAATAAAACTAATCACTAGCTTGTTAACAATAAAAAGAATGAATGTTTTGAATTGAAGGTCATGTTGGCTCTTCTCACTTCGGGGGCATCAGCTGCGGCGTCGATTGTGTATCTTGCACACAACGGAAACTCCTCAACAAATTGGTTACCGGTGTGCCAACAATATGGGGACTTTTGTCAAGGTGCATCTGGCTCGCTCATTGGATCATTTGGAGCAATCGTCGTGTTGATACTAGTAATCTTGCTTGGTGCCATAGCATTATCTCGACATGCAAAACGTATACTCTAATTTTTATATTCAAATCATTCGGTGTGAGCTATATTTGTGTGTAATTTCACCTTGTATCTGTTTCTTGGTTTATATTGTGTGGAAAATTTGACAGAACTGTAATGAAATTTAAACTTTCTCGTATTGTAATTTATGTTCAGTCTCTTTTACATCACAAAGAACATATCAAACACATACATAAGAGTAATCAATCGTATTTGACACTATATACAACTTGCTATGCTAGTACCGCCACAAGATCATCAATCGATTTCAAGGTCTTCTCGTAGTATAAATAAGATTCGTACACCTTTGGCGTCCGAACATAATAATCAAACTGCAGCACACACAAAGAAACCACTATATTCGTTATATATATACTTTATCACTAACACTAATATGGTCCAAATATGGTTATATTTACAAGGTTTAAATCATTTCTCTTACTAATTAACTTGTTTGTATCCTTTTATTAAAATCTATATATCTATATATATGCGTCCCATACCCTGCTTATGCCGGGATTGAATACAATTTTTGTTGTTTGTATATCTATATGTGTAATATAGATATGAATAATGGTATATGAGTATCTATTTAATTAAAACAATTTAGGAATTAAACAAAAGAACACTTGAAAAGTAATGGAGCAAGTAAAGATATGTACGGATGTACCTCAGACATGTTATCAACCAGCTCATTAGCAACTTTAACATAAGAACTTTTTTTAGTTTCTGGTACCAATGACATGGCATTCTTCAAATCTTGATTTAAATAAGCCGACTTTAATCTTATATAAAACAACACATACCTCCATGACATTGTTTCCAACATGTTCCTAATACTATGTAACCCTTCTCTAGTCTGTCGGATTCGAGCCACTGCATCCTCAGCCGACAACCCTGGCTCGAAAAATCGCTCTTTTATAAACGACCTTGTCCCCCAGTTTTCGGCTAATGCTATACCAGAGTTAAGGGTGTTTAAACCTAGTAAAGAAATGGAAGTTGCTAGGATGAATTTACGGCGGTGGGGTTGGCTTTCTTCACCAGAGAATGTGGCTCGTATTGGCGGGATTGAACCGCGGTGACGGTGGTGGGAGGTAGTGATATGGGGGTGGAAGAGGGTGGTGGCAGGGTTTGTGATGGTGGTCATGGTTTTAAGATATGGTGGGAGTTATAGATATGATGAGGAAAAAACTATTGGTAATGCATGAGGATGGGGGATTTTTTTTTGGGGGCAAGTTTTTGTTGCTGCCCGTTAATCCAACATGGACCTTTGCTTTTCGATGACATGGCATTCGTTATCTTCTATGTAATTTTTTTTCCATATTAAAGGAACTTGAAGTTTAGACTTGTTAGAGTAAAAGGTTTTGTGTCCTAGTACTCAATTGGATGGTAAAAAATAGTTCACAAGGATATTTGGATTATATTATCTATATTTGCGTTAAAAACTTGGTTTTCTTGAATAATATAAATAGAAATAATTTCAATCTGTTTATTTATTATAAAATGACCTAGTGGTTAAATTATCGACTCCCAAACAAAGTAACTCAAACGCAAGCGTGTAAAGCCGCCAAATAAAAACAAACCTCAACAAATACCACACAACTTGAGTAAAAGCTGAAATGAATAGGATGGTAATAAATATGAAAAAATTCGCAACCCGTGGCTACCCATCCAACGTGGGTGGGTATACGTGTGAAATTTCATCCATGGGTACGCGTATGGGTAAAAATATGTATCCGTTGGTGGGTGAGTAATGGCATGTTGTATCCATCGTGGTAAACCCAACCCACAATACCCGTTTTAGATACCCGCAGGTATACTCGAATATAAACCCACGAGGCCCTGTTACATTTACTTTTTATTTAACATATTATATGTTAAATATATATATATATATATATTAGTGAAGTGATCAAATGAGAACCAAAAACAAGGATGAGAACTGTGAGAACCACTAAAAAATCATTTTTTTAAAAACACTTATTTATTTATACTTTTACTTTTATTTCTTCTCAAAACTTTTCATCATCTTTCTCTCTCACTTCGACACTCACAAACTCCGATCACCACCATCTTCAAGGACGGAGCCTGTGTGGCTAAGGGCTACGCCCGTACCGTATCCAACCACCAACATCTCTTGGATCGCCGTCCATTAAATCCAAACCATTTCGAAATGCGTTTAGCCCCCAACCCCTTTAAAAATTCCTTGAGGTTTACGACCGATAAGGGCGAAGCCTCCCTGAACGGGCTACGCCCGTTCGACTAAGGCTACACCCGTACCGTCTCCATCCGTTTTCAACACATAACCCATAGGGAAAAAAATTGAAATTTGTTTTTTAAAAATTATTTTTTGGAATGGGTTTTTATAAAAAAAAATCAAAAAATAAAAATAAAAATAATCAAAAAACATACCAAAAAAGGAGAGAGGGAGGAGAAATAATGGTTCTCACAATTCTCACTCTTGTTTTGGTCTTTACGTTAACCCTACCTATATATATTATGATCAATATTTAGTATTGCCTAAATGTGTGGATTATTTTAACTTTTGTATTAATGTCTCAAAAATGACTAATGAGTTCATTGTATCCTTTTAATACAATTAGTATGGATGTTGTGAAACTATGTTATGAATGTACTGACAACTAAAACTTTGTTTAAACTTTGGACAATAATGTCAAACCAAATATTTATCCAACTTTTTAGCTAGCATTAAAACCTTTGGATTTATAAAACTAGCAGCTCAAAAAAATGGATACTTGCAGATAACAGGTATGGATACAAATTCATACCCGTCGATAGATACCTGCAACTTCATGGATAAAGAAAAACCCGCGGGTATGGGTGATGGTTTAGAAGTATTAGCACACATCACTCTGCAACCAACTCTTTAAATACCTTTAGCATCAAGCAATATAACTAAATCAGATTTAAAATCGTCTTCTTCATGATACTCTAAATATGTTTCGTTATATATAATCTTCTCTTTACGATACCACTTTAGATAATCATGATAATAGCTATTTTTCAATTTTTCTCTTTGAACACAATTGAGGGAATTAATGTTATGGTTTACACTTTACAGATCAACCACTAGCCCAATCTCCTCTTTATACAATCAAATTCGAAGGCCTATTTGGATTATTTGAACTGGATTATTTGCCAATTTTATCAGGCAGGAAATGGTCCAAATCGTCATCAAATTAAGATACCAATGTGGGCTTTGGGAAAAATACTAGTCCCGCTCAAACAGAGTATTCGCACCAACTACTTTATTTTATAAACATCTAGAACTTAAAATGAATAATAAATCCTTTTTTTTTTTCTTAAACTTAGAAAGACAATTATCATTTTATCAACACCATACATATTAAAAACACATTTGTTCATTACGAGATTTAAACCCACAACTCTTTTTTTTTCTTGTTGATGAGAACACACGTTAAATATATATTTTTTAAATATTTAATTCAATATTTCTATGTTATTAATCACGTTATTTAATGACCAGATTAACTTTTCAAGACTTGTTTTTTCATTAATGAATGAATGAAAGTCAATTTTGGGTTTAGTTCAATTGGCATAGAAGCCAATAATATGAGACTCTCTCTCTCTCTCTCTCTCTTGGAGACTAAAGTTTCATCCTTGTGTCAAACGAGTTTTTATCAATAATTTGTTGTCGTGTCTACGAGCGGACATACTATTGGGTTTTTACCAATAACTTGGGACGCTTAAGGGTTCCGTGCAGCTGAATTGACCGCTAAGACGGTGGCTTTTCGCCAATAGATTACTCCGTACGCAGTACCTAGACGATTTTTTTAGTTGGCCATTTAAAAAAGTTGTAAGAAGGAAAACTATTGAAAGTATGATTAATAAAAATAAGAATAAATTTTTTTTAATAATTTAAAACACATATAATATTTCTAGCTATTTAAAACTTCACAACTTATTTATTAATAATTATTTCATAGAGACAACATGTGTTTATGAAGTATTCCGAGAGACATGTGAGTATATGACACATTACATTGGGTATGTTTATTAAGGAAAAGCTTCGAGTTGAGGTTGTGTTAAGGGGCTGAGGTGATGTGGCTTTTTTTTTCAACTCTTTTTATACAGGCCTTTATTTTAAAGATCTTTAAAGGTTTTTAAGAACTTTTTTAGGGCTGAGACTTTTTTCCACAACACCATTCCAAACAAGACTATTTTTTAAAAAGGGAGTGTTTTTTAAAGCTTGATGCTTTAAGCTTCTAAAAACCACTTACCAAACATGCCCATTGTCTCCCAAGTCATCGACTACTCTAAAAAATTGTTAGACATCGTAAAAAAAAATATCAAAAAACGTCAAAATAAAGAATATGGGAAAAACTATATACCTCACCACTTTACATGAATGTTATGTTAGTTATCTTTTAACATATATGCAGAAAACTAAGACGATAATTTAAGAATATATATTATTAATTCTATTTTTATTATACACGATAAATGAATAAATTAAAAGAAATATTGCTTAAAGATGACAATGAGCCACTTAGCTTATGGTATTCGAGTTTTCAAGTAAACGATAACATCATAAAGTTTTTAATTGGCAACCCTTTTCGAACGCCAAAAGAATCGATTCCACTACAGCATTTCCGTTTTTGTTTTTTCCCCCAACATCGTGATATTGAACTTTAATATATTGGATTGACAAGACTTACAAAAATTCATTAAAAAAAATACGTTTAGTATATTAATTAAAGAACGGACATTACACTAGCTATATATATAGAACCTTACAAATTTGAATAAGATTCTAACATATATGAAGTGACCATAATATAATATCTTGTTTGTCTATCGTCAATGATAACAACCTTTTTAGGCCATACAGTGCACCAAAATTTCTTCGAATATGTTTTTACTTTTTACGCCACCAGAAATCATTCCTTTTTGTTTGTGTAAAGCAAATATTGTAAAAAGTCTAAAAAAATGGACTTACAAAAATATAATAAATATATCTAGAAAATGACTTTAAAATAATCTAGAAAGATATATCTAAAACATATATGGAAGGAAACACATGAAGTATGTATGAATTTTTTTTTTTTAACGGTAAAAAGTATATATATATATTATATATATATGAGGACTTATATATATATGAGGACCACTAGCAAGGTGTTAGGATCCAAAAATATAATACAATTCTAGAAATACAAAAATCTACAAATTCTATTCTTCATGCCTCTTTATCATTTCCATATAATGAGTACATATATAGTTTCATCGTATCATATTTTCAGCGTAAATTTAATTAATAGGCATATGACTTAAACTTTTTTTTTTATACAGTGAGTTAGTAGTTAGCATTCGAGACCCTACAGTGACATCTAATTAGACAGTATGCGGAGCTCAAATCACGATTCACAATCCTTTGATATCATTCTGGGAAACCCTCATGGGTATTATTCAGAGGAGGATGCGTTGAGAGAAACTCGAACCTGTGACCTCTCTAAAAGAAAACCTCCGTACCACCCATTGATTTTTTATATATAGAATAGAATTGAATAGATTGCAATGTTCTTTATCTCTTCTCGTAGAACATAATATTTTTGCAATTTTTTTCTTTCAACTTTCATTGACAAAGAATTTATAATGTCCTTTTGAGATAGAAGCTAATAAACTTACCATAATTTTTTATTCGTTTACCATAATTTATGATTTTTACAACAGACTATATAAGTCAGTCATGCATAATTGTAATATATGTATCAACAGTTGTGTTAGATAGATCACTCCCTTTTGAGATACAATTGAACATGGAGTTAAGTGGGCTAGGTGTTCCATTCGTCTGGGTTGGGCCAGTTAGTGCATAACTTTAGCCATTGGGACGCCGCGTACGGAGTACCCGGCATTGTCTTAATTGGGCGTCAAAAATAAAAATAAAAATACTACATTATAACATTTAATGCACTATTAATTAATCAAAATAAATTCAAATTAACTAAAACAAATATTCAATTAATTACTATCAATTAGAAAATCAATATACTAATAGCATTATACATCTTTTCTTACATAATTATCATGGACCGTCATACAAAATCGGTGCTCAACGACGCCAGACGTCGTCACCCCCAACCATTTAGCCGCGTATGATTGTTGGATAGCTTGAAACACATCTGACTACTGCGAATTACACGGACACACTTTTAGTATTCAAATGCATTGAAATTGAGTTTTGCACGACTTGATGAAGATGTCCCAAGCCTAGTACTTGTTGGAGATACCGTGATCGAACACACCATGAATAAACTGACTTTGGCTTGAAAATAGACTGCAATTTGATTTGAGAAATAGAATACCCATATATATTGAACATGGAAGGATAATAAACCCATGAAAATCTTTAAAAATTAAAATGATCACTAGAAAACAAAGAAAGTTGAGATTAAACCCCAGGCATACCACAAAATATTGAAAATTATTGATGCAAACAAATTTCGTTTCATTGATAAATGATTTCGTTTCACTGCTATTGCTAACTTTGATTTGACGGCTCATTATTAACACTTCAGGTATTTTTATGCTCCAACCCAAAAATAAATTGATGACGCGTCATGCGTATATTATTCGAAAAGGTTTTCTACTCAGATGTATACACGATTAATTTTAGTATATTTTTTTTATATTTTTGCATTTTTTTTTAGGCATTTACTTAATAAGATATTTATATTTTATATTTTAAGTAGTCAAACTTTGTACAACACTACTTTTCTGATAGTATGAAATGATGTAAACTCTTCCCAAACAAGACTTGATCTCAATTAAAATTTGAGACTTAAACAATGCTTTAATAGGATTTAATTGGGTTACCAACCACACCAATTTATTTATTATTTTCTTTCTATCGAAACAAAGTAAGTATATTAATAGTATCTTGTTATTTCCACCTTCTATTTGTCTATTTATACCTTATCAAAAAAGAATCCCTCAATTATCAAAACATAAGTCATCTCAATGGTTTAAGTTGTCAAATCAATCATAGATTTCAACTTTATTAGTATTTTAATATATTAATTAATTATTTAAAATTTACGTTTTATCTTAATAACTTATTATATGTAAACTTT
The DNA here is from genome assembly GCA_025447715.1 of Asclepias incarnata. Taxonomy (NCBI): domain Eukaryota; kingdom Viridiplantae; phylum Streptophyta; class Magnoliopsida; order Gentianales; family Apocynaceae; genus Asclepias; species Asclepias incarnata. The sequence goes on from JAOEHQ010000422.1 coordinate 12,353, forward strand.
TAGAAAATTTAAAATATACCGTTATAATTGATTTATTTTTATCTACATTTCGATATAAATTTCGCTGCAATCGGACACCGAAAAAATTTGTTATATTTTCGGATAACAAATTTTTTCGTTCTTAGATTGCGACGAAATTTATATCGAAATGTAGATAAGACTAAATCGTTTACAACGGTATATTTTAAATTTTCTAAAAGTTTACATATAATAAGTTATTAAGATAAAACGCAAATTTCAAATAACTAATTAATATATTAAAATAATAATAAAGTTCAAATATATCATTGATTTGACAACTCAGACAATTGGGTGACTTTTAACAATTGGGGCGACCAAAGTGGCCCCATTTGAGAGGCCACAATAGACAAAAAAAAAATGGAAATAAAAACACCCTATTTTTTATTTTGAAAGGTAACTATTATTCACAAGTCCCGCACAATAATGCATGACCACCACTTACAACTTACAAATTTTTGAATTTACACCAATCTTCCCAACTAATCATACAATTCTTAGTTCTAGATTTATACCATAGAAAGCTAGTAGTCTTGATGTTGTTAATAATCTTTCCGACATTGATCTCAATTCCCGAAAACTTGTACTCGTTCTTAGCTTTCCAAAGGCTCCAACATGACACCATAATGATTCCTTTTTGCACCAGCCACGGCTTCTCCCCAAGACTCACAAAGTTATGCATCTTGACCACATCCCTAAACGAAAGGATGATACCATCAAGATTTGGAACTACATTTGCAAAACACCCTATTAATATTGAGTAAATTAATATCATTTCTTGCTATGGACGAAATGTCAACCGGAAACATTACATCCCAAAAGAAATGTACAGATGGTCAAAAGCAATTTTTGCAACATGGTGTACTGCAAGATTAATACATGAACGAAAAGTCTATATGAGTTGTAAATTCATTTGAGATGCCCAATATCAGATGTCTAATACCATGGCCGTCAATGCCCATGGCGGAACCAGTGGCGGAGCCAGAAAATATTTTTGGGGGGTTCACAATTTTTGGAATATAAAAAATTAGGGGTGCACACGCTAAAAAACCTACAATTTTACACTAAACCTCTGAAAAAAAATTGAAATTGGAGGGTGCATTTGAACCCCCTCATATATATATACCTCCGCCCCTGGCGGGAACGTTTCCGTGGAGGCAAGCAAGATTGCTGACATGGAACCAACCTCTTTTTGCTGTGAAGACACAACTTGACCGTATGACTTGAAGCTCAACAGACAGAACTGAATCATATTGCCATTTCTCGGCATCACATGCTAGCAGCGACCCGGGAGAGTTACGAGCAACAATTCCAATAGCAGCCTTTAAAGATTTGAACGAAGCGTGGCAGTTTAGCTATGCCAAAATTAGAAGTTTTTTTTTCTTTTTTGGGGGTGGGGGGTCCGTTCCTTTTTTGTTGATTTTAATATCTACTAATTTCTTTTGTCATTTATCAAATGACCAAAACAAACACGAAACATGCAACGTATGGTTGAAAGTGGTCTCAGATGTTTTACTTAATACTTTGAACATGTGGACCGATATCTAAAAATGTGCACGCGTGATGAGATGATAAGAATAGTAAAAAATAAAGTTAAACAAAGGAGAATAATATATTGTACGTATTATCGAATCGAAGCCAAATTGAACTTGTACTTCTTGTTTTTGATGTAGTAATATATTGACGTATTCTAAGTCTGTTTCATGTATTACAATAACGTTAATATACGGTTTTTCTTTTGAATAACGTAGCTAGTTAAATACTACACTTACAAACAAATGTTTACAAACATATCCTATATATTAAATGTCATTTGAATAAGAAATACTACACTTACAAACAAATGTTTATAAAGAATAAAAAAAGTTAGACTGGGATAATCCAGATACGAGTAGTTTCTTTTCTCCTATAGTAAAAGTCGACATTTCGGGTTAGCTCGAGATACATACGTTCAATTTAGAACGCTACCAGATAATGACTTTGTTACGCTATGAGACATTTTATGCATGTATGTCCCTCCATTTTTACAAAATAACAATTGAACAATGTGAAAGCTAGTTAATTATCTAGCTAGATAAAATGTTGAAAGACATATATACTCACCAACATGGACTTGAGGACAACAAATTTAAATGCAGGAAAAGGGATTTATTTGGATATTTTGGAACTATAGGGCTAAAGTCCAAAATATATAACTTAGCAAACGCCAAAGGTGGCTAATTTTAAGCATTAATTCCTAGTTTTCTTCATTGGTATCACCCAAACCATGTATTATATTCGGCTCAAAGCATGACAGAACACCACACAGATTCTTATCTTGATAATTCTTAATACCCGAATATTTTAGACCCCTTTATTAAATACGAAATTAAAGATTCCAGCTTATAATCAAATTAAGTCAACAATATATTAACTTAACTCGGTTGTAATACAATATAGTTTTGAAACTTTTATATTCATATATAGTTGTGGAAAATGCCAAATATATTGTTACAAAATCAAAAAGTATTGGAAGAAACTTCAAAAACATCTTTACAAAATCATATATCCACAAAGGCAAATAAGAATATTTCCATTAGGAATTAAAAACTACTGATAAATAAAGAGATTTTCCCCCTATTTTACCTTCCATTTATGTCCTATTTTACAATTATCACTAAATATTATCCTTTTTTTTTTCTTTTTTTTTCTTCCTGCCCATTTGTCCTGAAATTCAGAATTGTCCTTCTATGTCAATATCATTCCATGATAACATCATTGGAACTCAAGCATTGGATTATAAAAACCTGTCTGGTTCAAGTTGCCATTTTGATGGATGTCTTCAAACTTGACGTAATGTGGTCCTCTTAGTCTCGTTTCATCGAATAAACTTGACGATTGTGGCATTATCCCTCTGCTTTCGATTCCAGTGTTGTTGTCATAGTTTGCGTTGTGGTCGTCTAGAAGATGAGAAATCGATCCTAAAGATTCAAACTCCCATAAATGAGCAAGTGAAAATGTCCTAGGAATCTTCATTGTTTGCAGCTCCATGGCAGTATTAGTATTATTATTGTCACTAGACACATTTTGGGCATTTGTATCTTCTTCTATTTGTTCCAGGGGTCTTTCGGGACTCTTTTTCTTGTAAATTCGACATAGGACCCAATCATCTAGCTGAAAAACAAATATATATATATATATATCAACATATAAGTCTAGCTGTTTTTCTAATCAACTTGATCATCATACATAATGGAAAATGACTTACCCTCATAGAACCAATTTTCTTAGTAGGTTGTGATCTTGACTCGTTTAATCGATATTCGTGCATAATCCAATCCGTCTTAACACCCTTTGGAGGTCTACCTTTGTAGAACACCAAGGCTTTCTTTACTCCAACATATTTTGATGCACTATATATTGCTTTATCCGTCCCTGTGGCCTTCCAATATCCCGAAACGGCTGCCCTATTGGGTCGAACCCCATTAGGGTATTTTCGGTCACGAGGTGTAAAAAAATACCATTCTTTTTCTCCAAATTCTGTTTTTTCTGTATGTCACAAGTTCAAAACGTACAATATTAACATATAAATATATATCTCCCCATAATATATAATAATAACAAAATATATAACATTCTTCAAAAATACTAACCAGGCAACTCCCAAGGATCAAACTTATAAATATCAACCTCTGGGATTATGGAAACAGGACAGGGTTTAGACAAGGCTTGATTTCGTAAGTAAAACATGATTAGTTCTTCGTCGGTTGGATGAAACCGAAAACCGGGAGGGAGATTAGAATTGTCCCTTCCAACCATGCTAACCAAATCGATCTTTTTTTTTTTAATATAATTTGTTTGTGTTAGTATTTGTTAGGTAATTAGACTAATAAAAAAGATATGACAAGCTCGAATTTACAAAGAGGGGTAAGAGAAGTGCGAGTGTTTGAAATGTTTGCAAGGAGGGCGGATGAGAATTTATTTGAAGCCATTTTTTGTCCACTTGTGAAGATTACGTCATTTTTTTGATTTTTATTGGGGTTTTATTGACTTTTGACTTTTTGTTTGCTTGCCAATGGGGACTTGGCGTAATGGCGTGTGCCCATACTTCCAAGATTAGGTAACGCACACACACACAACTATTAATTTAATCGAAATTAATCATCCATACTCTAGTCTTATGGGAATATTCTTTTTTTCTTTTTTCTTTTTTTTTTCCTTTTTCTTATTTGTGGTGCTTTAACAAACTTTTTATGTGGGCACACTCAATTGGCAAATATCTTTATTTAAGATGCCAATATTTGTTGCAAAATGTTATAATTTAATTTAAAGCACCAAGATTATATTTGTACTGCTATGCTATTAACTCATAATCTTATTTATTCGTTATTTAAAAAGTAAAATAATATGTTTCCTTGTTATAATAAGTCTTCAATCTTTATTGTTTGTTTGCGGTAGTCACTACATAATTAGATAACCCCTGATTTTGACAAATTTCCATTTTTTGTCTTTTGTCTTTATTAATACTTTTGAAGCCGTCATGGTATGTTTTTCTTTCAAAGAGTTTATTCAACTTATGAACTAATAAAATCAGTTGTTTTGTACAACTGTACAAGTAAACCTAAACACCAACTGGTGCTTTGTTTATATAAATATCCATACAGCAGGATAAATATATTTTATTTTTTTTATTTTCAATGTTATTGATTCTTTTTAATGATATCTTGTTTTTCTTTATTTACATTGTTATCCAGAATGATGTTTTATATGTTTTCAAATTATTAACTTAAGTTGTTTTATAAATCATATTTTAAATGGTTCTTATTATTAAAGTTAATACATAATAAGTTATAAATAGAAACATTTATCAAAATTAGATTGATTATTAAATGTGGTAATTAAAAAAATTAGAAAATTTGACATAATGTTTAAGGAAATACCCTATTAGGTGTTAAATTGTGAGAAACAATTTAGACTTTTCACATATTAAAAATATAAGTTATAATATAAGGGTTGTGCTAATGATAGCCCTATGAGTTGTCATTAACGTACATACAATATGTAATTTTTATTATAAAATTCAGATAATAAACGGATTTAAATGAAAGAGTTTGTAGATAAAAAGATTAAAAGTGAGAGAATTAAATGTGTTATTGACTAAATGATGACAAACCATACTGTCAATAGTCATACATAATTAAAAGGAATAATTATAAGCAACCTAAACATGAGATTATAATTTGTAATTAGTGAATTGAATAGAGAAAATTAAAAAACGACTTTAACTCGGATGTTCCATGATTCCCTTGTCATGGTATTATAATTTGTAATTAGTGAATTGAATAGAGAAAATAAAAAGAGAATTGTGATAGGACATAACAAATACTTATGCCCTCTATTTATAAGAAGGTATAGATAATATATTTAGGTTCAAAATCACAACACGTTAATATCATGTCAATCCAACATTACATTATATTAAAAATCGCAATAAAGTATAAACTTTTTTTAATTATAGGATAATAATATATGTAGGTTCAAAATCACAATTGGTTAATGAATTTTGTTATTGTGAGAAAATACATGCCAACAATATAAATACCAAAAATATCATATTTACTATCATTAATTACCTATTAATTGATATCAATATTAATTTGAATTAAAATTATATCTAAAAAAGCTAAAAAAAAGTATATGATATCATCATTTTGATCTAATGGCTCTAATTAAAAGTTGAACTTGATCTAATGGTCCACACCTCTTCAATTATGAATTAAGATTTCTTTTTTATTATATATTAGAGAATAGATAATAATAATAAATTAAGTTTTGTTAAGGCATTCTAATAAAGTGTTATATACATTATGGTTATGGTAATAAAAAAGACTAGAGACTTTATTATAGCATACGAGGTAATGTTTGAATATTGTTTAGATGCTAATCAGAATTTTAGAAAACCTTTTAATAATGTGATTTAATGTAAGTTTACTTACAAAATAGTCTTGTGGATCAAGGCATGGATTACTTTAATTCATGTGTTGAAGTTGAATAATTGCTCATATTTTTAACGGGTCATTCAAGACTTTTGTGGTCTATCGACATCAAGTCTAAGGCTTATCCATAAAAGTAATGGTGGGTGCACATGCTAATATATATATATATATATATATATATATATATATAGCATGGTACATGCGCAATGCGGCGGTGGTGATGACGGAGGCGGTGTGGTGGTGGCGGCGGTGGTTGGTAGTGGTGGTGGCGGCGTTGGTGTGGTTATTATTGTAAATGTAATTGATGTAAAAGAGGGGGGGGTAGTGTAGTTATTTTAGGAGTTGAAGGATCTATTTTGTAAATTATTTCATTAAGGGTATTATAAGTATTTTAAGTGGAGATGTTTAAATTATTGAATAAAGGAATGAGGATTAATTAATTCATTAAGGGTATTTTTGACATTTTGCATTGTATAATTTTTAACAGGGGGTGAAATAATCTTTAATAGAGAGTATAGATGATTTCTCAATGCATAACTTTAAAATATATTAAACCAAAAAAAACAAAAAACAAAAAAAGTGTATTATCGATGCATACTCAACGAACATAGAAATCGATCACATAAATCAAAATATATAAATCAATTAAAGTTTTTCACCAATATCCAATTACACCACAATAATTGTCATGCTAATATTTTACAAAGTGTGTTAGAAAATATACCTTACAAATTGATAAACATGTGTAGGTTAAAACAAATATTCAATTATATGAATATCTCTACAATTAATCCACACCAATACGTCTAATAAATATCGAAGAATGGTAGAACTTAGAATTACCAAAATCCAAAACTTATAGCTTTGCATTAATTTTGTTCGAGTCAATTAAGGAAGAAGAAACCAAAGATTTGTCTATCTCTTTATCGAACAAACGCAATGGACATATATTTATACTAGATTAAACCCGTGCAATGCACTGAGCTAATTGATAACACAAATAAACAGTAATTAATAATCATTGTATAATCTATAGTTTACGATAAAACAAAAGCAATATCGATGACGAATAATGTAAATAATAATTTTATGACACAAATTCATTAATTAAGCATAATTATCTAAATTTATTATAGTACTTATTAATTATGAAATCTGTTTTAACTTTATATCTATTAAGTATATAATGTAAACGATAAGATATTAAACATTATTACAAATAAAAAATTTGTTAAAATGAATGGAATTAAACATAGAAT